>QEPC01009285.1:661935-672679 GCA_003113815.1 Sphenodon punctatus
GCCTTCGTCCCTTCTCCCTCGCTGCCCCGCATGTCTGAAAGTCCCTCCCTGCCCTTGTCCGCCTTGCCCCCACCCTCCACACCTTCAAGTCCCTCCTCAAAACCCACCTCTTCTGCTCCGCCCTTACTAACTGCTGCTAATCATCCCCACCCAGAATTATCCCCACCTGTTAACTGCAAACTCCTAATTTACTGCAACCAAGCCAAGAACGTGTACCTGAGTTTTCGCATCCTCATGAATGTTGCATCCCTTGTCTCTCCCTCTGTTCCCCCTTCCCTGTCTCCCCTCCCCGTCTTTAGATTGTAAGTTCTTGGACAGGGACCGTGTCTATCTTATTCTTTGGAATGCGCCAGCACACTCCATAAGCACCTCTGACCCCAACTCCTATCTGACCTGCAGTATGTACTAATTTTCAAAGTGGATTGAGGGAAGGAATAGGCTAGTGCACCCACCTGAGATCCAGGCTCAATCCCCACTCTAGCATCTCAGCTTCACATCTCCCTCAAGGCTTACTGTTTTCCTGTGCGTTTGTACAACAGATAATATCAGTAGAGAACAATATTGGTTGGAGCCTCTAAAATGCAAGTGCATTTAGAGTATTGGCAGTGTTCCCCGTGCAAATATTAAGAGGTACCACTAATATTGTGGAGCTGCATATTTTGCAGTAGGTGAACTTGTAGCAGCTGTAAGGTAGCCATTTTAGCCCTTGTTTCTACCAGCAAATCCATGCAAATTAGACCTGAAATGAATATTCAAACCAAATACATTTTTTAAAACGTTTGCATTGGTTTTAATGAAGCGAATGTGAAAATGGGATTTTTTTTTCCCCATCTGCATTTGTGATTTCAAATTTTTGCCTTGGTTCTCCACTTCAGTATTTCAGTCACTTTCTCCCTTTGTTATTTTGGTATTTGTCATGCTGTTATTTTGGTATTTGGTAGAGCTGAAACAAGTAGTGAGTTTATTATTTGTGAATATTATTCACATTTTTGGGTAGCCCTTCTAGTACCTGTATAATACTATGACCAAAACAAGTACTTGCATATCCAGGTTTTGGGGGAATTCCATTTCAATTTTCCAGTTTGATTATTTTGGTCATTCAGCAATTTCAATATTTCGGCTACATTATCTTTGGCGATTGTGCATGCATAATAGAGCTAGAATTGCCAGAACAGTGTGAATGGAATGTGAAAATGACCACAAGAACGATATAATCAAAATGGAATAACCAAACAGATACCCAACGGCGTGTAAACAGATATCAGTTATTACCCAAACCAACATTTTCAGTTCATGTAGGGTATATTTGATGGATTTAGCCATTCTTCGGGTACTCATTTCAGCTATAGTATTTGGTTTGGGTAATAACTAATTGCACTTTGCTATCTCAGTATCCAGTATTCTGTGTATTTGGTGGTACTGTTTGGTAGGGGGGTTTTGAATTTTTGAATGTGAAAGTGATTGGTCTATCTGTGTGGCACAATGCAGCAAAGTCACAGAAGTACCAAAAGATTAAGACCAAGGTAACCAAAGTTAACAAAGTGACAAAAGTAAGAAATGGTGAAATGACCAAAATTAGGCTATCCATCTGTCTTGTTTCTTTGGATCAACACCTGACTGTGATCCTTGCTTCAAATCCTGACACTGCTTCTTGGTTACATGTCTTATTTGATTCACTAAATCTGCAGAGGATTCCTATTCTGCACAAACTATTAGACAAGACCAACCACATCCGATTCCTTACATCATCACTGTCTGCAGTCACATGACCCCCAGTGCCCCTGCTTATACTCCCTGCTCCCACCTATCTAATCCTACATGCCCAGGCCTCTGTACCCAGCATTTGACCTCATCTATCCTTCAAGCCAAACTGCCCGTCTGCTGCCCAGCACCCCCATTACCCTTTCATCCACCTCTTGTCCCTATCTTTTTTTCTACTAGCCCAGCCTCTTTGTTAGGCAACCCACCATATGAAACTTGCATACATTTACATGAATGCATACAAATTTATGCAAAATCATACTTGCAGTGTTCTCCTTTGGGAAAGGTGGCAGTCCTATGCAGGTTGTGTGAATGAACCCATTGTAATAACCACGGCTCCTTACCTTAGCACCTGCAGCTAAATTGCTGAGTCTCGTGATTTTATCAGGAGTCTAAATAAAACTTTTAAAATCTCAGCTTACCTTTTATAAAGTCCATTCTGAGCTGCTGCAGTTGAGGAAGAAAGCTAGGGAATGAGATCTAGCGTACCCTAAGGCAACAGTTCACTGAACTTTTGCCTACATATGGGACTTGGATATTCCCATGACCCTAGGCAGCTGCATCTACAAAATAGCATAAGTGCAATTTGTAAATAGCAAAGTAGCTTGTAACCAAGCCAAGCACGTGCACCTGAGAACTTGAATGTTACACCCCTTGTCTCTCCCTTCCCCTTCCTTCGTCTCCCTGCCCCCTCTGTCTATCAGATTGTAAGCCCTAGGGCAGGGACTGTGTCTATTCCATTACTTTGTAAAGTGACAGGTACATTGCTGCTGCTATATAAATCCTTGCTAATAATTAATAATGAATAAGTACTAATTCATAATTACTAATGAATGAATAACATGTTACAAAAATGAAAAGCATAATGTTCCCTTTCTCTATGTCTCTATGATGAGAACTCTTCATCCACATGCATTGTGGTCCCTTTGCCACCACCACCCCGCCAAGCCAGTACCCTCCCCACAAGAGGGTCATGGGCTGCTCCCAGATCCCCCCTCCCATATCAGATGGCATTTAGTTGGGCACTCCTGTAACTGTATATCTGTGTAAACCACATTTAAAGGTATCGTGACTTCGCGTGAAGTTACAACGAGAGACGAAACAAGTAGCAGAATAAATATTCACATTTCCCACCCTCCACAATTTCAGATATGCTGTAGTCAGTCCAAATGACATCAGCCAGGACATTCAAGGAACCAAGTTTTCATGGTATAAATTAGATGGTTTGTTTTTATTCGTGCTTTTAGTATTTTGGTTTTGCTTTTGGTATTTTGTGCTTTCATCACTTCCAGTTTTTAGCCATCAGTTTTGGATACAGCTTTAAAAAATATGAACTGCCAGTAACCAATGCAAATGGGAAGGAAAAAACTGGAATCAGAAACAAGCAGCCAAAAAGCCAAATGAATGGAACAAATGAACCACACAAAAAGTGGGTAATTGAGCAGAGAGTGGCCGGATACCATTTGGTGTTTGTTTCACTCATTCTGCTTCAGGTCGTTTAGATTTGACAGGTTTGCACATTTTGGCAGGTACCTGTCTCAACTCTAGTTACTACCACTGTTCAGAAACCACAAAATGAAGAAAAGAAAATGGATCCAAATTATCATTCTCTTAAAAGATTTCATGATTTGGGGTGGGGGGCGTGGTGCTGACTTGCAATTTTTGAGCATTTGAGGTTGGCATCCCGGCTTGGTCACCAGGCATTCTCTACTTGAGGGCACAATCTTCCATTCATTAAATCAATGGCTCAGCTCCTATAGACATTAATAGTGGAAGATTGTTCTCGTAATGTTTATGAAGAAGACATTCCATGAGCCTCACCTGTTTGCAATAATGATGCACATAAGGGGAGAATAATCCAAACTATGAGTACACAATGCTGGGTAATAAGCTAGGAGTTACCACTGAGGAAAAGGATCTGGGAGTGATTGTGAACAATACACTGAAATCCTCAGCCCACTGTGCAGCAGCAGTCAAAAAAGCAAACAGAATGTTAGGAGTTATTCACAAAGGGATAGAGAATATAACTGAGGATGTCATAATGCCTCTATATAAATCAATGGTGTGACCACACCTGGAATATTTGGTGCAGTTCTGATCGCTTCACCTCAAAAAAGTCATAGCTCAACTAGAAAAGGTACAGAAAAGGGCAACAAGAATGATAAAGGGTATGGAACGGCTTCCGTAAAAAGAGAGGCTTGACAAGCTAGGTCTCTTCAGCTTAGAGAAGACTGAGAGGGGACATGGTAGAGGTTTATAAAATCTTGAGTGGTGTGGAACAAGTAGATAGGGAACTTATTTACTCTCCCAAACAGTACTATAACTAGGGGGTACTCCATGAAACTAGCTGATGGCAGATTTAAAACAAATAAAAGGAAGTACTTTTTCACTCAACACCTAATTAACTTCTAAAATTTGTTACCAGAGGACGTTGTCAAGGCCAGTAGTATAGTTGGGTTTAAAAAAGGACTGGATAAATAGGGGTGTTCATGTTGTTTTCATTATTACAATAATGATAATGAAAATTGTCATTTTCGTTATTGCAATAACACAAATAACAAATAGTAATGAAAACAGAAACGAAAACAACATTTTGTTTTTGAAATAAAGGGGAAACACAGAAAAACGTATTTCCAGCAATACCTTTTTTGTTTCGTATTCAATTCTGATGAAACTTGGGGAGATTGTACCCCCAATGGAGGGCACTATGTGTACCGTGTTTCCAAACCATTAGATAAAGGGAACCAATTTTAGAAGCGATTGAATGTTGTGATTTTAATAAAAGGTCCATGCACATTCATAGCTACAACATCTTTATCTTCCATCCAGTTTGCATGAAACCTGTGAATCTTATGCCCCTCCACAAGCTTAATACTCCTGCCAATTTTCAAAAAGATTGGATAAAGGTTCCTGATGGTATAAGACATTAACTTGAAAATACATTTATGGCTGTAACATTTTTATATTCCATTCTGTTTACAGGGCATTTGGCATAAATGTATCACATACCTTTCATGTCATCTCTGCCAAACTACAGGACAATTTGATAAAGGGACCAAATTGTATAAGCAATTGAAGTTGTCCCCTTGAAGACCATTATTCAGATAAATAGCAGCACATGCAGTGCCAGTCATGGCAGGGGGAGAGAGGCTGTAGGAGGGAGGATGTGGAGCAACCCAACAGACTGACAAACACATTCACTGGCCAATTACTGCATGCTTCCAGCTTTACAGGACCAATCGGTAGTGTCTTTGAGGCGGGCATAGGGGGCGGCCCCCAGGCGGGCATAGAAGAGACATAAGTGGGACTTTGGGGATAGCATCCCAGCAATCAGGAGACATAGTTTACACATCCAGGCTGGCCAATTATCATCACAATCACATCCTGCAGCACTGTGACAGAGGACGTAAGAGAATCTCTATTGGCTCTTTCCTAAACAGATGCTTCTGACTTCCCAGTAACAAGTGGGGGAGAGATGTTGGATGGTCACAGCACAGAATGAGGATATTTGGTTGACATTTCTGCTGCCAGTTGGCATCACAAACCGATCTTATACCACAGTGACACGTAAGAGAATCCATGGCACAGACTTCTTCTCTGCATATGTTGTACAGGCATCTAAAATTGGAACCTTTTATCACATCTTTCTGATATTTGGCAGAGATGATAATCAAAGTGTGATATACACTCCTGTCAAATTTCATGTACACTGGTTGGACTACAAAGATGTTAAGTCATACATACATTTATAAGTTAATTGCTTATACCACCAGGACCCGTTTTCCAATCCTTCTGAAAGTTGGCAGAGATAGTAAATATGGGAAGGGGTGTAAACATGCCATGTTTCATCTACATTAAATGTGAGGCAAAGAAGTTACAGCTAAGAATGTATATGAAGATTTTTACAAAATCATATAATTCAACTGCTTATAAAATTGGAGTCCTTTATCCAATCTTTTTGGAATTTGATACACTTAATGCCTTCCATTGGAGGCACAATCCCTCCACGATTCATCCAAATATAATGAAAAACAAAAACGTTACAGCCATAAAAGTGTTTTTCATTGAAACCAATGGAAACCAAAAACGAAAGCAAAAATGAAAACGAAAATTTGATATTTCTGAAAACAAAAACGATATGTTTAAATAACAAAAATAAAAAACAAAAATGACATGGGCTGTTGCACACCTCTACTGGATAAGTTCTTGGAGAGTAGCTCCATTAATGGCTATTAACCAAGTAGCTTACGGGATAAACTTCTTACTGTCGGGAGCTGGGAGTGAACAACGGGGAATGGATTGCCCATTGTGACTGTTGGTTCTTCTACCATGCGATCGAGATTGGTCACTGTTGGAGGACAGGATGCTGGGCTTGATGGACCATTGGTCTGACTCAGTATAGCGCTACTTATGTTCTTATGTTCTTAAGTTGCAAGAATACCCACTGTTAGTAGCAGATCCAGAAAAATCTCCCAGGTTTTGGACTAGGCGATAGGGGGCAGTTAAGAGAGAGTTAGCTAGGGTGGGTTTGTTTCTTTGTTTCTTTGTTCAGACTTCTAGCCCTAAGGCTCGGGGTGGCTTACATAAAATACCCAAAATAGAAATACAATAAAACTCCCTTTAAAAAACTTATTAAAAGAAAAAAACCACTGTCATCCCTAACCCCCAGTTCCCCCTGCCAAATGCTTTGTCAAAGAGAAAAGTTACCTTTGTCAAAGAGAAAAATTGTGATGTACGCTGCAAAAATAAAGTTGCCTGCTTGTTTTAACCTAAAACAACTACAGGGTCTGTACTGTCCATTTCTGAAGCTCCCACTACACTGGGACACAATACGGCTGCTATGCTCTTCACCCCAGAGGTGGTTACAATCTTGAGCAGGGTTCCTAGTTTTCTTTGCCAAAAATTTGGAAATTTTCTGGGGGGAAAAACAACGTAAACTCTTTTATTAAAAACACCAAAAACTGTGTTTTTCAGCCGGTAAAATTAGGAAGTGTTTATTGGAAATTATTCTCTCTTTTTTTTTGACAATTTGATGCACTGGTTGCCACTGCCACTCAAATAATAAAATAAAACAATATCCCACACCAGCCAGCCCTGGCACAGAGCCCAACATACCTCTGCCTCGCCAATAGCCAGGATGCAGCTGTGTTCTTGTGCCAGATCTCTTCTCTTGGACACAGGTGCACACTGGAACATCCACAGAGCTGCCACCTTCTTTAAATTTTCACTACTGCCAGTGAGCTTTTAGGTGGAAATTTCCCAGAAAAACCTGGAATGCTGTTTATTTTCTCTGGGGAAATGGGAATTCCGTGTTTTTCTCTGGTTTTCCATGCTAAATGGAAAATCAGGATACCTGATCATGCGTGCCAGAAGGGAGGGCAAGGAGGTGTGGTTGCACCCTGCTGGCTACTGCCTGGATCCTCTACTTTTGACCTCTTCAGACAGTGAGCGGCACCATGTTGGAAATTTGCATGGGCAAAGGGGGACCCCACCCCTTTATGATATAACCATGCCCTTTTCCAAGCGCCATGACCTCACAAGGTTTGAAAAGGGGTGGGGTGAAGGGCTTCTCATGCCCCTTTCCAAGTTCAAAGTGCTTGGAAGGGGGCAAGGCCATGTTCGAAAGGGGTGGTGCAAAGGGACTCCCCTGCCCCTTCCCCCAGCCTCTCCTTGAAGTGAATTCTGTTGGTGCCCCTGGCTGCTATGCATTGCGTGTAGTTGGCCAAGGGCTTTAACAAGCAAGCACAGACAGATGAAAGCGTCTGTGGGATGCACATAGGCCACTGATGCAGACACTGCAATTTGCTTTCTAAACTTCTTGCACTAGGGGGCTAAAGATAAAAACAGCATCCATGAAGTTTCCCCGGGCAACTTCTCTGACTCTATCTGTGTTCCTTGATGCTGCCGCTCTTTTGTTTGAATTGAAGACTGATTGAAACAGGCAGTGGTGGCGACAGGTGACTTCGGAAGCTGGGGAGAGTGCAGCTGCAAGTCTCGGAATCTGAGCTGGGGCCAGATCTCGCGGGGGATGAGACAGTTGTCTTGAGTTGACATCTTTGAATCTCTCTTGTGGGCTGCTGAGGGGGAGGGCTGTGGAGGGGAAGGAGAAGCAGAAAGGAAGGAGTACAAAGTCTGGACAGAGGTAGAAACTGAGGCTAAGGGCCCATTCACACAACCACAACCTCCTTGCACTGACAACTTGTTTCTTAATCTGTGGGTATTTTCAGACATTACGAGATCACAGTCAACCACACTGAACCACGGACAGTCCTGCGGCAGGGCCAAAGTGCCCCGAAAGTCTGTTCAGCGGCCGCCAGATGTACCCCACAGTCAATACCCACCTGGGGTCAAACACAACCACGCTTCCGGAGCTCCAACCCGGACCATCGCAGAAAGCGTGGTCAAAGCGATTCCCACCGGGAAACAAGAAAAAGTAACATCTGAATGGCAACCACCGGCCGGAATCAAACAAAATGATTCCCAGCCGGGGACAAAGTACACAATGTCACTGCCAGGCAACCAGCAACAACACAGACCGCGGAGGGAGATTTAAAGGGCACACAGCAGCAGGGGGACGTGGCAGGATGGAGCGAGCCAGAAGGAAGAGGAGAACGGAGGGCGAGAGAGCAAGGCAGGAGGAGGTGAAGGCAGCGCACGTGGATGAGGGGGTGGTCATGCTGAGCATGGAGGAGGTGGAGGGACAGCAGCAGCAGCAGGGACAGGCCGCCCCGGGGACAACGACCAGGCCGGGGGAGGAGGCACCCCGGAAATGGGTAAGGAGACTGAAGGGGAGGGGACCCGGCAGCACAGAGGCACCCAGGGGGGAGGACCATCCGGCCAGCAGGAGGGGGGGTGGGCCGTGGGACAGGGGCAGAACAGCAACCAACCACCCCCCCATGTCCCGCAGACACGGAAATGGGCCCGGGAGCCCGAGCCCCCGGAGGAGACGGGTGCAGCCCTGGCGGAGGAGGAGGTGCAGGAGGAGGAGGAACCGTAGGGACCATGGGGGAGATGGCCCTACCACAGAGGGGGGCAATGGGGGCTCCGGGAGACCCAGGACTTCATCCGCATCTGGGGGACCCTGGAGCATCAACTGGAGCTCTCGCTCAATCAGCGCAACGAACACGTGTTCCAGGAGATCGTGTGGGAAATGGAGGCGGCGGGGCATCACAGGACCGTGGCACAGTGCCGGTCGAAGGCCAAGGAACACAAGAGGGGGTACAAGGCCATTCAGGACAACAACTGGCGGTCTGGGCACGGAGCCTGGACCGCCCCCTACTATGATGCCCTGGACTGCATACTCCACATGAAGGGCTCAGTAGTAGCCCCACGCCTTGTGGGGAGCACCGTGCTCCAGGGCAGGGAGTGGGCCAAGGTACCCCCTCCCTTCACCGCCCCACAAGAAGGCACCAGTCCAGGGCCCCCGACCCCCAGGAGGAATGCCCAGGGACTTCGGGGACCAGCAGCTCCACCCCCCAGCACCAGCCCAGAGATCCCCCACCCCCTGGCAGGACAGGGTGACTCCGAGGTCAGCACACTGGTCACCCTCAGCCAGTGGTCAGTGGGGGACCCTAGCTACATGGAGGGGCCAGCCTCGGAGGAATCAGAGACAGACATCGAGGGTAAGCGAGCAGGTGGGAGCAGAGACAGACCAGGGGGGAGGAGGGAGGCCCGGCCAGGGGGCAGGCCCCCTCAACCCCAGACACACCAGACCCCTGAACGGGGGCCAGGTGGGTCGCTCGGGCCCACCTAAAGCCCTCCTCCACCCCATCCCCACAGGGCACGGCACGCCCCATCACCAGAGACAGGAGGCCGAGGAGGCCGGTGGGGAACAGCCCCGGCATCAGCCGGAGGGCCCAGATGAGGCACACCGGCAAGGGAGGGGCAGGGAGGCCAGGAGGGGGATCCGTGTCACGCGGGGCAGGGTGGGGGGGCCTGGGGAAAGCCCTGGGGGCTGGCCACCAGCCCTGGGGGGCCCACAAACCCCCAGCCATGTCCCCGGCCAGGGCGGCTAACCACCACCGTCTGTGTACTCTACAGGGCAGCACGAGGGGCCCCAGCAACCCGGGGCCATGTCCCCAGCACAACGGATGAGGGAGCACCGGGTACAGGTATGGCATCGGAGGGAGGACCAGGCAGAGGACATAGTCCGCACCACCACAGAACATGGGGAGCGGATAATAGCGGCCATCAATAGGATGGAGGCAGCCACAGAGCGATCCCTGCAACAGGCAGAGGCAAGGGATCGGAGGCTCCAGGCGGAGGTGCACCTGGAATGGAGGCGGGAGCAGCGGGACCACAGCAGGCTGGTTGAGGTGTTTGGACGACTGGAACAGTCCATCAAGGGGATGGTGCGGGAGCATTCTGCTAAAATGGATAGGTCCCACAACATCGGGACCTCGCTGCTCCTGCACGCCGGCACCATGAGTGCCTATGTGATGGCAGCCGCCCCACCGGGCACCCTGCCTGCCCAGACCCCGATGCTGGGCCCCTCGGCGCCCCCACCGCCTCCCCAATCGCCCCAGCCGACGCCACACCAGCTGGGGCTGTGCATCTGCCTCCCAGTCCCTGTAGGCCTCCGGAGGGAGCAGTTCCCTCCCACCACCGCCTCCCCCTCAGGACACCGAGACCTCCCAGGACACGGTTGGGGACACGGACAGTGGGGGGGGGAAGGGGAGCTCCCAGAGCTCCATGGCAGCCACTGGGAAGCCGAGAGGAAGGCCCCCAAGAAGGCCAGGTCATATTGAGAGGGGGGAAGGGGGGAGAGCCGGATGAGGTGGGTGGACTCAGCACTGGGAGGTTGGTGGTGGTGCTGGTGGCAGGTTTATGTGTTGGTGGAGGTAAAACTAATACATGCATGGGCACCACAGTCGATGCTGTTATTCACCTTCTTGGGCCTGGGGTTGGGGGGTGGGTGGGTATCCAGGGGTGTTGCCGGGGTGCCTGTGGGGGACCTGGAATGGTGTCGACAGTGGTGTGTGGC
>QEPC01009285.1:672903-693176 GCA_003113815.1 Sphenodon punctatus
GAAGGCCCGCTCGACCACGGTCCTGCTCGCACACAGGCGGGCATTGTACAGCGCCTGCACCAGGGACCTGGCGACCGGGTATACCTTCATCAGCCACCGGATGAGGGGATAGGCCGGGTCCCCCAGGATACATGTCATCCGCATGTCCGCAAAGTCCCCACGGTACATCCGGGCATAGAAGGGGGAGATGGTAATGATCCGGGCATCGTGGCTGCGCCCAGAGTTGCTCGTGAAGATGTCTATGAACCACCCCCGGTGGTCCACAACAGCCTGCAGCTGCAGGGAGTGGTAACCGTGTCTGTTAACATACTCCGCGGCCTCTCCAGCGGAGGGACAGAGGATCGCTATGTGGGTGCCACCCACGGTGCCCATGTAGTTGGGGAACCCTCCAGTTGCGAAGTTGGCCATCGCGGCCTCCTGGTCCACCAGCTGGATTGCTCGGTCCAGAAGAACGCTCTCCACAGCCTCACAGACATCCCAGAGGATACAGGCGACGGTGCTTACCCCGACACCGAAGTGCTGCGAGACGAATCGGCAGGAGTCGGGCGTTGTGAGGGACCAGACCCTGATGGCCACCCGCTGGACCATGTGTTCCTCATGTGCTGTCGCTCCAGCCAGGGCGTGAGCAGATCCACGAACCACAGCAGGATGAGCCTGTCCATCCTAAAGTGCGCCCTCCAGGGGGCCTCGTCCCACTGAGCCAACTCCCGGGACCACCACCCCTGTGCCTGCTCCGTGACCCATACCCGGCGGGCAATGGGCATTGCAAGTTGGGCAGCGTGCCCCATGGTCTCCCTCCGCCATTGCATTCCAGTGCAGCCCTGAAACATGTATTTTTCATAAGCACCCTCTTTGAAATGGGATGTATGGCCATCTTAAGTGTCACCACCATTTTTTAAAAGAGTAGTCGTTCTGCACATGCACAGCGGTTATTTGCGCATGCACAGACCAGCTGCCCTTTTCAAAAATGGCGGTAATGCTGCTAGCACCATTTCGGGAAGGGGCTGTGAATGTGTAGAACAGCCCTGGCATCCATTTTGCGCATGAACGTTCTTCTTTTGTCTTTGTTTTTTCACGAGATATTTCATGAGATTTCGTACTGGGACCGAGATCTCAGTGAGATCTCAGTCCCTGGCACAAAGTCTCACAAGATATCTCGTGAGAAAAAAAGGGATTCTCATTCAGCCCTAGCTGAATCCACTCAAAAGGTGAAATTGTGACCCCACCCACTCTAAAAGAAGGTTGTGTAAATGGGTACTAAGTGAAAGAAAGACATGGATCCTTGGCACCTTTTGAAGACCTATAATGGAACGTGGGCAGACCTCCAGCCCATAGGCCAAATCTGCCTTAGGGCAGGTGTGGCCAGGGGGCTACCTAACTAAGACCCAGCTCCTTCGGGGGGACTAGGGTTACCACTTTTTGCAGTTTATTCATTTATTTATTTATTAAAAGATTTAATATCCCGCCCCTCTGCCACAGGCAGCTCAGGGCGGCTTACAACAACATAAATCAACAATTAGAACCCAGAGACTTACCTGAAACAACATCTGATTATAGGCTTGAGAAGCTGCAACAGAATCAGGGTCAAACCACAAGAGGTGGAAAACCTAGTGGGGACTTACAAGTCTAGCTGCTCCTGAAGTTTTCATGCACGGTTACTTACTCAAGCAGAGCTATCATTACTTTGCTTCTATCACTTTAACAGGAAGAAAACAGAACAGTCCTGTACGCTAGAGGAGTTTGGGGAAGGTCAGAAGAACCCTCCCCATATCAGATTGAGGCCTACTTGGCCAACCTTAATATTTCTGAAAATGGGTGTCCGCCATTGTAAGAGGGCCCTATCCATAAATGTCTCCCCCCACAGCCGGCTCAGCTTCCTGCACTATATGGGCCAGAAGCATTGACTCCAGCTGCAGAGGGCAGAGCTGCTGGCTGCATTTTATACCTATGCTTCTCAAAACCTCTTGCTCTCATCCATATTCTGAGATGCCAGCACTGTTCCTCCTTGCCCCAAAAAGAACACCCCCTCACACACACAGGGTTTCCACCTCCCTACAGGAGGAAATCCAGAAGGAGCAGTAACTACTACAGAGAGGCAAAGGACTGGGAGGTAGCTACCGTAGGTGCAGCAGGTGCAACTACGCCAGGACTCACAAGCCTGAGGGGCCCACAGTGCATGTGAAATGTGTGTGCATCTCATGTAGGGACAGGGGTGGAGACAGGATGAGGGGGTCCATTCCATCTTCTGAACCAGGACATATTCCAGTTTAGCTATCCAGGGACCCATGTTCACTGCATTTCCCCCCATTGACACCAATGGAAAACATGCAGTGAACATGGGTCCTGGCTATGCCCCTGGCAAAGGGGCTTTTGCACCCCTTTCCGGCATAACCTCACCCCTTACAAAGCATTGTGATGTTGTGAGGCTCCACAGAAGGACAGGCCACATTGGAAAGTGGATGGGGGAAAGGAGTTGTCACGCCTCCTTCCAACATAACCCTGTCTTTTAAGAGCACTGTAACATCACAGCTTGCCATAGCAGTGGAGCCACATACGAATGTCCCTCTGGCCCACTTCCTATCTGATATAACTTCTTCACTGTCGGGAGCTGGGACTGAACAACAGGGAATGGATCCCTCCATTATGACCCATTGGGTACTTCTCTGAATGACTGGGATTGGCCAGTGTTGGTGACAAGATGCTGGCAGGGTCGGCACTACCATATAGGCAGCACAAGCAGCAACTTAGGATGGCAAGTTCAAGGGGGCATCTTTCCACCCACCCCGATCCAGCCACCACCAAGCTCCAACGGCTGGGTCAGGGCAGGGAGAGCCACCCCCTTGTACCAGTGTATGTATGCCAGTCATTTGGATTTGGCGCGAGTCAAGCACCACCTGCACTTTAACCACCTACCCTCTCGCTTTAGCAGCCTCACGTCCTCCATATATCAGGGAGGCCTGTGCTGCTGCAGCTGCTGCAAAGGAAGCAGATGCCTGGGTGCCACTGTGTTGATAGCCAGGATCAGAATACCATACCAACCAAGGCATCAACAGGAAGGCCATGAAAGTCAGTGGGTAAATCCCCACTGACCTTCATGTCCCTTCCCCCCTATCTCCAATCCAGAGCTGCAGCGTCTGGATGGGGGCAGGCAGGTAGATGCAGGGACAGGGCTGCCAAAGGCAACAAGTTCAAGGTGGTGGCTTCCCACCACTACCCAGCCGCCACCAAGCTACACAGCTGAACGTGTCGGGGGGGAGACCTGCCCCCTTGAACTTGCTGCTCCAGCCATGACAATTGAGCAGTGACTGGATCAGAGAAGGGGGGGCAGGACTGCTTAGGGCAGCAAGTTCCAGCGTGCAGCTCCCCCCCCCCCCCACACACACACACACCGTTGCCCTGATCCAGCCACCACCAAGTTTCATGATGGGGAGGGTGGCCGCCTAGGATGGCAAATATCCTTGCACTGCTCTTGGATGCTGGGGTCGATGAACCATTCGTCTGACCCAGTATGGCACTTTTTATGTTCTTACGACATGGCTGCCTCTGGAAGCCATGATTCTCCAGGTTATTGGGGCACCTGTGGCTCGCCCAAAGAAATCAAGGCTTCCCCCAGAGCCCAGAGATTCAGGGTCAAAACCTGGAGTCTCCAGGTAAAACTCAGAGAGCTGGATCCCCTAGCTCCTCCTCCTCTCCCCTTCCCCCTCTCCCCCACAATTTCCTGACCAACATGCAGGCATGGAGCCTCTTCTGTATCATTCCATGCTTCCTTTTTCCTCCCCTTCCCTCCATGTCCCCCCTTCTCCTCTCATCAGTGTCTATTTATTCAGAGTGGGACAGTTAGCAAAGAGTTATAAAACTCCCAGGGATGCTTTTCCTTTTGTGCCGCTTCTGTCCAAAGCAGCGAAATGTTAAGTGCAGGAGCGCGAGTTTGAAATAGAGAACCAGGTATTCTAGCCAAACCAATGTTTGGTTTGTTTTTTTTTCTCCCTGGGATGATTTTATTTCTGACTTGCCGCCTCACATTACTTCATGTTGTTGTGGTTGTGTCACGTCCAGTTATGTTACAGTTGAAAGCAACCAAGTGCAACTTTGCAGAGAGAAATCGATAAATGTTGAAATGAGGTTGGGAGACATGGTCCAGATGGATGCCAAGGGACATGACATTAGTGTCTCCCACTGACACAAAAACACTACGTTTCAAAGCACTCATGGCATACTGAGAGTGTACTGTACTGAAAAGGAGATGTCCCCTGTAGTGCAGCTCTAACCACCTGGTAGGAGGTGCCTAGGTAGGCTCCCACCATCGCCACTGTTGTGTAAGGGATGCTAAAGGTTTTGTCTTTCAGCTCTCATTACCATGGCCCTTTTTACACGGGCAGTGGTGGGTGGGAGGATGTGTGCTGCCACGGTGGATGGAGGTGGATGTGCACCCGTTCCCATGGGCACACACCCATCTCCACCCACGGAGCCTCCTCCAGTTTGCCAGATGGCTCTGTGGGTGGGTGATGGGTGGAAGTGGGTGTTGCGCGGGAGCATGCATACACCCCCACCCACCGCCCGTGCTGTTCGCATGGGAGGACACCCATCCCCCCTACTGCTGCTGCGTTTACACGGATGCCTCCCCCCCCCTCCCCAACTGCACACCTGCCCGCTGGGAGGGTATCCATGTAAAGACAGCCCATGAAGACCTTGACTGGCTGCATGTGCTGCTAACCATGTTTCTGAGGGGGGTGGAGGAGTTGAAAGAAAGTCTTTGACAACATCCTGTTCCACATGGGCTGAGGAGGATACAAAGTACCTTGAAACGGAGGTGGAATGAGATCACAGGCTATACATGAGCTTGATTGAAGTCCATGATGATGGGGCCATTTTGTGCATGCCTACCACCATGTATACGTATATGTGTATGACTGGCTACGCTACATGCCTGAGGAAGGGCCTTGTGTGGCCTGAAAGCTTGCTTCGTTCCACTAACAGCAGTTGGTCCAATAAAAGATATCATTCAAACCACTTTGCTTCCCTCTCTACCATCATTTTGTGCATGCGCAAAGGGCCATTAATTTTTTTAATCATTCTGCTGAAACTAATCGAACCAGCCAGTTCCAGCATAGATGGTATCTAGTTGGAATTTCCATTTCAGGCCTAGACAGGGGCTTGGGGAGATGGCAGAAGAGTGAAGGGGGATGTGTCTTAACTGGTGTGAAAGATCCCTGGAGATGGTCCATCAGTGGCAGCTAGTCTGGGCTTTTGGGGGCCCGCCCAGGCTGATCTCGCCGGTGCATGCTCAGGCTTCTGGAGCGATCAAGCAGGAGGGGGTAAACAGACTCTTTCAGTCACTTCCAGTTCAGATATAGGGCCTGTTTGGCCTATGATACATAAGAGGCTTCACCAGGCATGTTGCCTTATGGGGAGAGCAAAGATGAGGTGGATGTGTCAAAGAAGCGATCAATATAATTTGTTTCTTTGATGATAAAGAGTTTGGAACACAAATCATATGAGGAGAGGTTGAAGGATTTGGGTATGTTCAGCTTGGAGAAAAGAAGACAAGGGGGGAATATGATAACCATCTAAAATATTTGGAAGGCTGCCATAAAGAAAACAGAGAAGTTACAGTTGTTCTCGCTTGCTATAGAAGGCAGGAGGACAAGACGCAATGGGTACAAGCTGCAGGAAGGGAGATTTCGATTGAACCTCAAAAATCCCTGCCTGTAAGGACAGTCAGACAATGGAAGAGCTACACAGAAAGCTTGTGGATTTGCCATCATTGGAGGTTTTCAAGAAGAGGCTGGATGAGTATATGTCCAGTATGGTGTAGGGATGGCAGATCCTACCCTATGCAAGGGGCTGGAGCCAATGACTCTCACAGTCTCCTTCACCTCCATGCTTCTATGAATGTATGAAAGTGTCTGCCACCTGAATGCTGAGTGGCTCATGATACTTGGAGACTTAACAGTAGGGATGGGACTATCGGTATCAGATTAATCCGATAATGCCAATAATTGGCGATATCAGATTAATCTGATAATACCGATAATATCGGTATCGGTATATCTGTTTTTTAACATTGCCGATTTTTCGGATCTTTAACATTGCGGCCATTTTAAAAATGGCCACAACGTTAAAGCTCAAAAAAATCGGCAATGTTAAAACACAGATATACCGATACTGATAAATCCAATATCAGATTAATCCAATACCGATAAAACTGGTAACCGATAATTCGCCAATAGTCCCATCCCTACTTAACAGCCCTACACAGGAATTGGTAAGTGGCCAAATAAAAAACAGCTGTGGGCCAGATTTGGTGCATAGGCCACAGGTTCTCCATCTGGGTTTTAGACAATGAAGTCTGGAGATTAAATGCTGAAATGACTGCTCTGGAGATACCAAAACCCAAGACAGTAATGGAAAAACAACAATTGATCGAGGGCCAAGATCATTTGCAATATTTATAGCTGTATCATAAGCCTTTGAAATCACAGTTGGCCTTAGCCTTTCCACACAGAGCAGAAAGATAATATTTAGCTGCCCCCTCAGCGTGACCTATTCTAGTCCACAGAGCTAGCCAGAGATCTTTGCAGCTGATGGTTTGGCATCTGATTCAAATGGAAATGCTTCATTTAAACACAGCTGTGCATGTAGGTGGGGGAAAGAAAATGAGACGGTGATCTGTGGACGTGTGATTGGAGATGTGGGTTCTGATCAACATGAGAGGCAGCTGTCTCTGTCCAGCTGCCTAAGGGTGTAAACAAATGAGAGGATAGCTTGCTGGAGTCCATGTTTAGTCCATGCAGCCCCCCCCACCCTTCGTGCATTTAGCCTGTACAGCCTCATAAACAGGCAGCCCCCACTCATAGGTTGAGTGCAACAAACCTAATGCACGTGCAAGCGTTCTGCCCAGCCACATAATTGATGGGACACAGAGACATGGGCACACATTAGTCCACACTCACCTGCACGGGGGGGGTCTGCATGCTCCAAGACCCTGCCACGAATAAGAATTTTGTTTGCTTATTTGTTGGTTTCCATTTCTTAATTTTGAAAATGAATGGGGCTTCGTTTGTTTTCATAACTAATTAAAACAATACAAATTGCACTCCCCTTAGGGGCACCCACCTGGTGCGGGCTATCGGCTTGTTTGTTAACACCCTACGGTTTTGCAGCTGTTATGTCAGGGGATGGTTTAATGGAGGGAGATAGAGCGGGGGTCTTGTCGAGGTAAAATGAGTACTCGCTGAAATCAGCAAACCTGTCGAATCCAAATGATCTGAACTGAAACAAACAAAAGGGGTACGTGTCCAACTGATCTCTGATCCATTACCCGTTTTTGTCTTTTTGGATTGTTCCTTCATTTGTTTCATTTGATCCCTTCAGTTGGGTGATTTGTTTCAGATTGTTCATCCAGTTCCAGTTTTTATCTCTCCCATTCTCATTGTTATTGGCGGAAACGACTGAAAACTAGAAATGAACAAAACCTAAAACAAAATGAAAGCAAATTTAAATGACTGAAATAACTCAAACTGTGAAAACTCAGTTGCTCAAACATTATGACAAATGTCATTTGGATCAACTACAGTCTACTCAAAATTGCAAAATAAACCCTCTGCAAACATTTATTCTTCTACCCATTTCAGCTCTAGTCGCCAGGTAAGATTGAGGCATAAAGAATAGTAGAGGGGCAACTAGGTGCTGATAAAGTAGCATTTGCTCTGAATCTCCTGAAGTTGCTATAATGATTTCTCAGTACAGGCCCTGCAGCTCCTCATAATGTCAATGTTCACGCCGTCTCCTCAGCATGCCGCTCACACAGACATCTCAGCCATGGCAGGGCCAGGAAGTTGAAGCCCAGAGGGCAGAGGCTGCTGATGACATCCCAAGAGATGGACTCTTCCATCATCTCTGCAACCAAACGGGCACAATTACAGCGTTCAGAGTCTGCTGGGAAATTGATGCCCTCCCTTTAGCCCCCGAACCATGAGAGTCCATCCAAGCTGGAGGTGAGAGGGCAGGATGGAGAAATTAATTTTCAACTGCTTTCTGGTGGCAGTGGTGCACATTGATGGGAAGTAGACCTGAAACGAAAAATCTTGGTGAGTGCTGCTTCTGTCAGAAGAAGGGCATTTCTGGCTTTCCTGCTGTTATTGTCATTTCCTCTTATTTTCCACAAGTTGAACAGGGCTGCCACAGGCCAGTCCCAAGCCCCATGTGTGCCCCTTGCACACTCCCAGGGGCTGTGGAGACAAAAACCTGCCGGCTAAACATCGGCGAAGTGCTGGAAACAGCCATGAAAGTGCTGTAAAATTCCCAGAAAGTGACTAAAAAGTCCCAGAAAATGATGAAAATTCCCAGAATGTGACCAAAAAATTCCCAGAAAATGACAAAAAGTCCCGGGAAGTGATGAAAAATCACAGGAAGTGAAAAAAATGGCAGATGGGCAGAATCACCAGAAAACTGACAAAGTACCGGTGGACACGCACAAGCATTCACAAAAGGTCAGTATTTCCCTTTGGAACGGGAACACCTGATCTTGTCTTGGCCATAACGGGAAGGGGTGGAAAGAGCTGGAGGCTTACTGAGCTCACTGACCTTTGGCTGTTTAGCTTCCTGACCTTTGGACTTTAGCTGAGCAGAAGGTTCAGGGTCTGATCTAAAAATCACCTGGCCTCATCACTGGCCATCCAGCAGCAGCTGTCAGCTCCCCAGAGAGGCCTCTGGGCTACAGCTCAGTGTTCCATGACCAGGGTTATTCCTAGAGCTAAAATGGGTAGTAGATTTATTGTGGGTATTATTTGCACAGTTGAATAGACTTCCAAATATCCAAATAATACAACTGAAACAGGTACTTGTATATCCATTTTGTCATTTCAGCAATATTAGCACTATTGTGCATGTGCAACAGATAGCCAATAAATGGAAACAGGTAGCGGTTATTCTCCGCTTCTCCATTTTGTTTTGGTAGGGTAAATTCAGCAGGTTTGCTCAGCTTTTCAAATATTAGTTTCAGCATTACTTATTCCTGAACTGAGACAATGAGGGAGTTTGTGCTGGCAAAGTCTCCTCCTAGTGCTTCCTGCAGAGGCAGTGTGCAACATCTGAAGGAGGGAGGTTTGGCTTGAGGTACATGTGACACCCTGACCTCAATACATCCCTGAGGATGCCCAGGTACATCAATGCCAGCAGGCCTCTTGAGACTGCCCTCCGCCCCCTCTCAGTGGTATCAGGCCGCCTGGGGCCTTTCTGCAGCAGCGGTGGCAGTGGCAGCAGGCGCCTTTGGGCCCCTCAGGAGTGACAGTAGCAGTGGAACTCCCAGTGCCCCTCAGGAGTGGGAATCTCAGGGTCACACCACCACTGATTCTGAGGCTCTCAGGGCAGGTGTTTCCTAGGAGGCCCATTGCTCTCCCCTCACCCCCACCCTAGTGACCTCACCCTCTCGAACCTTGCCCTCTCCATCCTGCCTCGCCCCCCTTGGGCCCAACCAATACTCAGACTAACCCTGCCCTCAAAAGTCTGCAAGTCCCTCTTTACCAGTTACAGTAATCGTAGCCTGCAATTCCATGGTGTTTTAAAACTCTGCCCAACCTGAACACAGCCTTGCCAAGAGGTAGGGTGGCCATACCTCCCCTTTAAAAGAAGACACTTATGAAAAATACATGGTGCAGGGCTGCACTGGTTCCAGTACAGCCCTGCACCATGTATTTTTCATAAGAATGTCCTTTTTTAAAGGGGAGGCATGGCCACCCTACCAAGAGGTCATGTTGCTTTGCAAGTGGCAGTTCTGCTGCCAGGAAGGTTACAACCCATCCTGGCTCAAGCCTAAATGGGTTGAGCGAAAGTTACAGCCGATTCTACCTAGACTCAGCATTTAGCTGGATCCTGTGGTTTGGGATCAGTGGGGATACCAAACTCTAGGAAGAAACGCATCACATGCTGATCTCAGTGCGCCAACGGTTACCCACTTTTGCACTAAAGTGTGAATGAAAGCACCAATGCAAAGGCATAACTTCCCCCCCCCCTGCAAAGCTTGGGGGGGGGGGGACACTGGTAAATGGCACTAGGGGTATGAAGGTGCGGGTGGAAACAAGTTACTACCTCCCACAACTTACCATTCCTGTAGGGGAAGAGGGGCAGCTGAGGGTTCTTCTGCTGGGAGAGATGGGGAGGGGGTCAGCTGAAGACTCTTCTGATGACAGGGAAAGGGTGTTACCAAAGGCTTTTCTCCCATTGGTGAGGAGGCAGTGCGGCTGAGGCCTTCTTTCCCAGTAGAGCTCTGAGCCTGGGGAGCGCGATGGCTCTCCTACATGCCAGTACTCTGCTGTGTGTGAAAAGTGAATCCTCAGCCTTCCCCACTAGCTCAGGGAACAGGGAGGGAGCATCCCCATCTGGGCTGCCTGCCTGCCTGCCTGCCTGCCTGCCCGCCCAAGTTATTTGAACATATAGTGGGGTCAGGGCTATTCCACCCCCCCACCCCCGTACATTTGTGGGTAATGTACTCCCCACATCCATCACAATAATTACACCCATGCACCAAAGCTTTTTTGCTTCAGATGGAGAGACAGCTTGGGAGTTAAAGGTAGAACAAGTTTGTGAAGCCAGGAAGTGTGGGGAGGGAAAGAAGGGGTTAACCCAGCCTGTCCTCCCTTGTTGATGCCCCCTCCTTTGGGGTAGGGTTCCATCCTACAAGCTCTGTCTATCTGTTTTCAATGTCAGAAGAACCTCACTGCACTGCAGGACCTGCTGCTGCCAGCCTCCATGACAAAGGAAAATGCTGTTTTTGCTATGGGTGCCTTGGGGGCACTAGGCAGCTCACCTGCAGCAATGCATGCTGAAAACAAAGCTTTCTTCCCCCCAAATATGATGTGAAAACCCCTCTTCCTTATCTTTCACCTGTCTGCTTTGATGAAGCCTCAGGTAAGGAATAAGTGTGGCAGGTGGAAATGTTTAAATGGTTCCCTTAATTTATTAGTGCCTACCTAGCTTTGCCAAAGGCAAGGCATTACCCCCAGGGGGCTGGGAATATGGAAGAAGGGAAAGAGGACAACTGGGATGAAGTAGAGAAGAGATGCACTCTCTCCTCCCTCCCCCCACCCCTTCTACTTTCTTTGCCTCCTTCCAAGGCTCTTGCTTTCTGCAGTTGTTTATGGAAGCTGATTTGGTTAGTTGCTGTGAATAAAATTTACTTACTTACTTACTATTTATGGAAAGGGATTAGGCAGGAAGCTTTACTGATCCAAATAATAATAATTCTGTAGCTCCCTCCTCTGAGTGCTGGGAAATTTTAAGAACCATTTTCTCTAGAGAGAGTTTATTTTCTCTAGAGAGAAACAAGTTCCATGCAGACAGGTAAACCAGTCAAATTTGCTGTACCTGAACCGCCTTACACAGTTCAGGTACCGCAAAGTGCCCCAATGGTATCTGCACCATACCCTTTCAGATACCATACGGACTTACTTCTGGACATGTGGGGGAGGGGTGTATGGCAACAGGGTGATGGCAGTGGCAGTAGCACAGTAGGAAAAATGAAGTAAATAACCAACACAAAATAAGTGAAATGACAAAATGAGTAGAATTACTGAACCAGAATAACCAAAATAACGAATATGCTGAGATCTGTTTTGAAAATAACATCATACCATTCCAAAAATGCAGATAGTTTCTATGGATATGAATGGGCTATTTGTTTCAGCCCTAGCTAGAACAACAACAGAGTAAGGCAGGGGCAGATCTGGATAGTGCAATTGTTACCACTGGAGCTAGCAATTCCCCTGCTGGCAATTTCAATTTCACTTTCTTTCAAATTCCCTCTCTCACTGCAGCCAAAGCAAGAACTTCCCCCTGGGCAGCTGGGTCTAGCTAACACCACCCAGAGCCCTCTCCCCCTCCTCCAACATTCGGTGTTAACTCACATCATGGTAATGGGCGGCTATCATCCTGCCCGGGGGTGGGGGAGGGCTACCCCAGGTCGGGTTAGGTCTGATGGCGGGAACACATGGCCCCACGACGTGACCCGGCCAGGGAGGAGGAGCGATGTATGTCTGGCCAGCTCCACCCCTGCACTGCAGCCAGCCCCTCCCCCCTGCCATGGTGACCCCNTAATGGGCGGCTATCATCCTGCCCGGGGGTGGGGGAGGGCTACCCCAGGTCGGGTTAGGTCTGATGGCGGGAACACATGGCCCCACGACGTGACCCTGCCATGGTGACCCCCGACACCAGGCCGTACAGGTGCAAAACCAGACATGCCTGCCCAATTTGCCCAGCTCCAGGCTGCCTGGGCGCCATGTAGGGCTGGACCATGGGCCTGGTTCGTTCTGGGCCCATGTTTCCGGCCCAGTCACCAACTCCGCCGGGGTTTGAACCGGGCCCACATTTAGCAGGTCCAGAGCAGATGGGCGCGGTTCGGTGCTGGCCCAGGTACCCCAGAGCGGGCCAGGCTTTCCAGCATCATGTTAGCAAGGTAAAAACTTGTGCAAAAGCACAAACACCCATGTGCAAAAGCAGGTAAAATATAGAGACAGAACGACAGGGTTGGAATGTACCTTAGGGTCACCTAGTCCAACCCCCTACTTCAGCTTACAGTGTTAAAGACAGATGCAGGCTTGGAAAACATCTGAGGAGGGAGAATCCACAACTTCCTCGGGCAATTTATTCCATTGCCCAACAGTTCTTACAGTTAGGAAGTTTTTCCTAATATTTAACCAAAATCTACATTGCTGTAGTTTAAGCCCATTCCAGCTTGTTCTGTATTCATATTCACTAACAGAGGATAACAAACGTTCACCATCTTTTTTGTGCCACCCTTTTAGATATTTGAAAACTGTTCTCATGTCCCCCTGACCCCCATGTCTTCTCTTCTCTAGGTTAAATGTACTCAGTTCATTCAGCGTTTCCTCATAGCGCTTGACTTCCAACCCTTTTATCATCTTAAGGATGTTTTCAGACAAGCGCCGCCCCACCCAGTCCCCACCATGGTTGTGCGAAAACCCTACTGGTAACGAATGGTTAGCCAGTGAATACTAGGTGGGTAATGGGCTTGTCTGAAAACACCCAATGTCATTCTCTGAATCTTCTCCAATTTGTTTACATCCTTCTCAAAGTGTGGAGCCTCAAACGGAACACAGTATTCCAACCGAGATCTCATCAGTCTCAAGTAAAGCGGCACCACCACCTCTCACGTTTTGAATACGATGCACCTGTTAATCCCATCCAAAACGGTATTTGCATTTTTGACCCTAAGAATTAATGGCTTAACCTGAAGCCTGGAAATCCCACCTGAGAACCCTGAGGCTCAGGGTCAAATCCTAGACAATGGAAGTGCTAGTCCCCCACTGAAGGAGACAGAGACGTGTGACAGAACCCATGCTCATAGTCAGAGCTGCTGAAGGCACACGCTGAAACCACTCGTGTTGCATCTTCCTTCTTCTTTCAGTTTTTACGAGGCAACTGTGAATGATTTCCCTTTTTTGTGCCTGGGTAATTAGAGGTGGAACAGATGGCAGAGGCTTAGTTTAAAGTGATGTGTCCATTAAAATAAGCTGCCAAGTGACTGTTCGCTCTAACAGGGGGCTTGTTTACTCTAACAGGGTTTTGGCTCGGAAAATCCATGGGAAGCAATCCAGGGATGTTAAGGAGTTGCATTGCTCTAATAAGGAGCTGCTGCCTCTAGCAGCCTTCAATACAGGCTCAGAGAGTAGCTTTATCATTGCTCTTGAGACTCTTTTCAAAGGCCTTGCCCTGGTCAAGGTGGCCTCTCCTCCGGCCTTTAGCTGCCAGCCATCCACTACATTGCTGAGTACCTCACAAAATAATTTCTCCCACCCTACTTTTGGAATCATAGAGCTCACAGGGAGACCTTTTGATCAAATTTACAGGCCTCTGACCAGCATCCCTGGGGATTCCAGACTGGAGCAAGCCACACAGCTGCTCTCTGACTCTGGTCTGGGTATGAACTGAAGATACGATTGTAACAGGGCTGAAGAGCCACCTGGCCCTTTAAGGTGGTTAGTGCCAGCAACGAAAGGCAAGTGTATCTGGGGATAAAGGTTTGTGCCTCGAGTAGGTACTAGTAGCACTGGAGCCCTGAAGAACAGTACCCTGATCCTTTACACCTGGGAAGCCACTAGAGTGGCCAAGTGGGGCTAGGTGGGTGTGGGCATGCCTTAGCCAGCCCTAATCCTCAAAAAAGAGCTCTGATCCTCAAAGAAGGGGTGACTGCCAGGGAGACAGACGCTAGGAGGGAGCTCTGTCAAGAAAGGGCTAAGCCAGCCCAGAGCCAGAGGCTGCGCCTGGGAGCCTGATGTCAGGTGGGATTGTGCCTGGGCAGGGGATATGGACTCTTGGAGAAACTGGCCTGGCAAATACCATGAATTCATCGTGGCAAACATCTGGCGGGGCTGAAACACACGTGCCACCCATCACAGCCACCACTCTGGATCAACTGTGATCCAGTGTGGTTGACTGTGGTGGGGTCACGTCTGAAATTACCCATTGTCAAATTGGAACAGGTTCAGAGGAGAACAGCAAAGATGGTCAGGGGTCTGGAAACCAAGTCCTATGAGGAAAGGTTGAAGGGGGTATGTTTAGCCTGGAGAAGCAAAGGCTAAGGGGAGACACGATAGCCGTCTTCAAATATCTGAAGGGCTGTCACATAGAAGATGGAGCAGACTTGTTCTCTGGTGCTCCTGAAGGCAGAGCTAGAACGAAGGGACTGAATCCCAATAAGACGGAGGTGATGTTGGTGGGTCAGGTGGTGGGGGTGATGACTCCCCTCGTTGAGGGGGTCTGCCCCCCCACTGGCTCCCCTGGTCCGAAGCTTGGGAGTCCTGTTGGACCCCAGCCTTTGGCTGGATTGCAAAAGGCTTGGTGGTGAAGGGAGCCTTTTGCCAGCTACACCTTGTGCGGAGGTTCCGACCATATTTTTCAGACTCCGACCTGGCCACCCTCATCCATGCATTCATCACCTCGAAGCTGGATTACTGCAACGCACTCTATGTGGGGTTGCCCCTGGTGACAGTTTGGAAGCTGCAACTGGTGCAGAATGCGGTGGCCTGTCTTTTGACAGGGACGGGCCGTAGGGAGTACATAACACCAGTGCTCCGAGCTCTGCACTGGTTGCCTGTAGCATTCTGAGCCCGATTCAAGGTGGTGGTTTTAACCTTTAAAGTGCTACATGGCTTGGACCCCTCCTATCTGAGCAACCTCCTCACTCCTCGGGTCCTGGGGCGATCCTTGCGGTCTGCTAGGGGTGTCTTCTTGGAGGTCCCCCAGGTTAGCCGAGGGGCCACAATGGAGAGGGTGTTCTTGGTGACTGCACTGCGACCATGGAACTCCCTCCCGGAGGGAGCTCAGCTGGCCCCGAGTCTGCTGGTCTTCCTCGGGGCCTATAAGACCTGGCTGTTCGTCCAGGCCTTCGGGGAAGGGAGTGGGTAGGGTTGAGGGAGACAGGTAGTGGGCAGGGGGTCATGGTTGTGTTAGGGAGGGTTTGGGTGTATGGGTTATTTTAATCTGGGGATTTTAGTAGAGATGTGCACCAGGGGCCCATGTCATTTTTGTTTTTTCGTTTTCGTTAATTAAATATGTTTTTTCGTTTTCATAAATATCAAATTGTCGTTTTTGTTTTTGTTTTTGCTTTTGTTTTTCATTGGTTTCAATGGAAAACACATTTTCAGCTGTAACGTTTTTGTTTTTCATATATTTGGCTGAAACATGGAGTGATTATACCTCCAGTGGAAGGCATTATGTGTACCAAATTTCAAAAAGATTGGATAAAGGAATCCAATTTTAGAAGCAGTTGAATTAATCTTCATATACATTCTGAGGTCTAACTTCTTTGCCTCACATTTAATGTAGATGAAAATTGGCAAGTTTATACCCCTTCCCATATTTACTATCTCTGACAACATTCAGAAGGATTGGATAAAGGGTCCTGGTGGTATAAGCAATTAACTTATAAATATATGTCTGGATGTAACATCTTTGTAGTCTAACCAGTGTACATGAAATTTGGCAGGGATCTATATCACACTTTCACGATCAGCTCTGCCAAATATCAGAAAGATATGATAAGGGGTCCCAATTTTATATGCCTGCACAGCACATGTAGAGAAGGAGCCTATGCCAGGGATTTTCTTACATGCCAGTGTGGTTTAAGATTGGTTTGTGATGCCAGTTGGCCAGCAGAAATGTCAACCAAATATTCTCATTCTGTGCTGTGAGCATCCCAACATCTCTCCCCCACTTGTTACTGGGAACTCAGAAGCATCTGTTTAGGAAAGAGCCAATAGAGATTTTCTTATGTCCTCTGTCACAGTGCTGCAGGATGTGATTGTGATGATAATTGGCCAACCTGGATGTGTAAACTATGTTTTCTGATTGCTGGGATGCTATCCCCAAAGTCCCAGTCATGTCCCTTCTATGCCCGCCTGAGGGCCGCCCCCTATGCCCACCTCGAAGCCACTACTGATTGGTCCTGTAAAGTTAGAAGCATGCAGTAATTGGCCAGTGAATGTGTCTTTCAGTCTTTGGGGTTGCTCCACATCCTCCCTCCTACAGCCTCTCTCCCCCTGCCATGACTGGCACTGCATGTGCTGCTATTTATCTGAATAATGGTCTTCAAGGGGACAACCTCAATTGCTTATAAAATTGGGTCCCTTTATCAAATTGTCCTGTAGTTTGGCAGAGATGACAGGGAAGGTATGTGATACATTCCTTCCAAATATCTTGTAAACAGGATGGAATATACAAATGTTAAAGCTGTTAATGTATTTTCAAGTTAATGTCTTATACCATCAGGACCCTTCATCCAAACTTTCTGAGAATAGGCAGGTATGTTAAGCTTGTGGAGGGTCATGAAATTCACAGGTTTCATGCAACGTGACTGGAAGATGAAGTTGTAGCCATTAATGTGTATGGAGCTTTTCTTAAAACACAACATTCAATTGCTTCTAAAATCTGTTCCCGTTATCAAATCGTTTCACAAATTGGTACACATAATGCCCTCCATTGGGGGTACAAGCAAGACAAATGTCATCATAATTGAAAAAGAAACAGAAATGTTATAGCCGGGAATACATTTTTCAGTGTTTTCCCTTTATTTAAAAAACAAAATGGCGTTTTCGTTTCTATTTTCTTAGTATTTTTTGTCATTTTCGTTATTGCAATAACGATAATGAAAATGACAATTTTTATTATCGTTATTGTAATAACAAAAATAACATGCACACCCCTAGATTTTAGGTTGTTTTAATTTATTTTAGTTGTTATGTGTCTTAAAACGTTGTTAGCCGCCCCGAGATGCTTGTAGCAGGAGGGGGCAGCATATAGGATTCTGCATGCTGGACTCTCCCTTGACTTGATTACTTGACTTAACTTTTTGGCTCCAGCTGTCTGATCTGTAGCTAGGTTTCCCCCTCTCCAAATGTCACAGAGAATCTCCAGGTTTTTGGAGCCCTGTTTCTGGGCGAAATCCTGATTCCAGGTTACCTGGAGGGTGCTGGGCAGGAAGCAGCACTATACACCTTAAACATGTGCATTATCAGGGTACAGAATTTGACTTACTCAATTCAAGAAGCAGTACCTGTTTTTAGATTTGGAGCTGGGGGAAACATAATTAATTGACTTATCTGGAAATTCACGTTATGCAAGTTCAACTTAACTAGATTCCACTGTAGGCCACCTGTTATAATACTAGAGAGTTACCAATCAGTCCCATGTAGAGAAAGAAAGAGATCTCAAAACCAAATCTGTGAATCTGTTGGCCCAATACCAGTACTTTTTTCCGCATGAACATCCATTAGCCCAGCTGGAAGATAGCAGCCTTGTACCCAAGCCAGTTGATGGCAATCCAGTAGCTGTGATGTGAGCAGCTTTCATTTGAGGATCTTCAAGAGCCTTTCAACCAAGCAGCTAAGCACTCGTATAAAGTGGATAGTGGCTCGGACCCACATTCTATGTTGTGTTAAATCCTTGCCACTGCCTGTGTTCCTTGAGGATCCTTCGTTCTCTGTGTGATCCTCCAAGTGTGACACCTTTCTCTTGGTGTCTTACAGCCTGCTGTCATGGGACATCATCATTGTGTGACATCCTCAACAGCTCATTTCAGTGTCCTTGTGTGCTACATCAGCAGCTGGTGCCATTTGCTCTGATTGTGCATTACAGCCAGCTCACAAGTTACATCTCTGGCAGGTGAGACCTCTCTGATTGTCATAGCCAGTGAGCAGAATCCACCAATAGTTGATGACACATCTTCAGCTGTGTGTAAGAGCCAGTGACCACATTAACAGAGTGGGGACTGACACTTCTCCAACTGTGCATTACAACAAAATAGACCTCAAATGGATACCCACAAAAACAGGTATGCCCATTGAACCATGGTGCCCAATCCATCCAATGTTGGATAAGGTACCATGGGGTAGCTGTAACCCAAGCGGGTAACATTTGGGTGTGGGAATGCCAAAAGGCAGGAGTGTATGTGGGAGCAGAACTGCCCATTGATTAAAGCTACTCATACATTTTCTTATCTTTTGAAAGTAACAGTTTTTGTTGTCAGGAAACTGCTCCCCAAGAGAACTCCCCAGTCCCAGCATCCCTGCCCCCCAGTCCTCAACCCCTGGATGCTTGAGGGGTTTTCTCCACACCTCCTGTTTGCAGCCAGCCAAGAGGCAGGGAAAACCTGACAGCTGTTCTGGACTCAAGGAATGGCAAGGAAAGGGTTAATAGGCTAAGTAATGGTGGAGCCACGCAGGGAGCACCATAGCTGCCCCACCCCTGTGTCCTATATAAACACTGGGGTTGCATCACTGCAGGGCTGGTTATCTGTTCCTTCCGGGACCTACTGCCAGCCCCTCCAGTTCAGCCTTCTATTGTCTGTGTGGACTGGACAATCCTTCTCCTAGTTCCTCTGTGTCTGTAATCCCACCTTCCCTGAAGCCCTCTCCTGCTCCTGAGTAGCCCCCCTGTGGACAATCCTTCCCCATCTTCTTCTGTGTCTGTAATTCCTCCTGTTCCCCGCATCCCTCTCCTAATCCCAAGTAGCCCCTGTGAGAACAATCCTTCCTCTGGCCCCTCTGTGCCCTGTCCTACTCCCAAGTAGCCCATGTGGGCAATCCTCCTCCTGGCTCGTCGCGGTGTCTGCAACCTCTTCCGCTTCCTGGTCTTAACTGCTTCCTTTCTGCTCCCCTGGGCTGTAGTCTCCTTCCCTCTTGCCTCTCCTTAGATCCTTGTAATCCCCCCTTTATCCCCAGTGATGATCATTGGTACCAGCCCATGGGCTGGCCACTTATAATCCTGAGGGACTGTTTTCAACTCTTCCCTTGGGTGCCTTAGGCACAAGCCCTAACATTTGCTTGTAATGAGCATGAGGGTCATAATGCCTCCTGCTATTGCTGCGGATTGATTGCCTGGGAAAGCCAAATGGGTGTTGTGGCCACCCAGGGTATGGGGCCCAGAGACGTTGGGGGGTGATGGATGCCTTTGTTGACATTTGGGTGAGACCTGATGTACAGAGAGAACTGTCAGACCCATCCTCCAAGGCAGCCCATATGCTCCTAGGTTGGCACATGCACACACTGGGGTTCAATGTATGCATGATGGCATGCACACGCTATGCAACCCTGCTGTGTTCCATGTTCAGCAGAATGGAAGAGTGGGAGCCCCAGAAGAGATTAATAGAGTGGGTTGAGAATTAGGTCACGACTTTTCTGGACGTTTGTGCACTGCCAGAAGTAGGGCAGCAGTCACTAATGATGACTGGACCTTGCTTGCCATTTTTTCTCATCACTGCTCTGATGACAGCGAGAGGATACCCACGGGGCCACCAGGAGTGCCTTGGTAAGATGGCAGAGATTAATCTCTTCCAGGAAACAAGTAACTCAGGCTACAGGGGATGTGAACCGACTGAAAGAAAAATTGTTGCCCTATATGAGGTTTGGACACTCGGAGAAGTGCAGAGCACCCTCGCAAGTGGGGATGTATTCTGCCCCAACTGTATGATATTGCAGAAGATGACAGAGAGGGGATACAAGAAGTGCATGTTTGTCTGGGGGTTTTATGCGAACCATGAGGAATTTCCAAAACCACAGCGGGCAAGAGCCCAATAAAACTGTACCGCTACCTGCCAGTGGACCCCGGACCCATTACCGGCTACCGGATTTACCGGTTACCGCTTCTAGGAAAACCGGATTCCCGGATTAAATCCGGTATACCGGTACCGGATTTAATTCATTGGTTTCAATGGGGCGCTGTGTCCCCATTGAAACCAATGAAATATCCCTCCCCCTCCC
>QEPC01009285.1:694407-706791 GCA_003113815.1 Sphenodon punctatus
GCCTGCCCATGTATTAGGCTTGTCCTGCTAATCTTGGGGGGGGGGGCTGTGTGGGGGCTGCCTGAACATAACAAGAAAGACACGTAGGGGGCTGCCCCTTTATTAGGCTCTACATGCTAAACATGCGAGTGGGGGCTGCCCAGACCAAACCCAGACTCCAGGGGGCTATCATCTTGTTTGTTAACACTGTTATCAAAATTTTCCAAGTGCCAGGGAGAACTGGAAGCTGCTTGTTTACATTGTGTTTAGCTCTGCAAATGTTTACCTTCCTGGGACCAACTGAGAGAAACCCATCGAACAAGCTTAATAATTCCCTCATCTGTGTTGAAAAAAAAAAAAAATTACCTGGGTCTTTGGGTAGATTTCTACCCAGTCCTTTGGCATTTACATTGCTTGAATGTGCAAACTAACATGAAAAGTGATGGGGTAGATTTCTACTCCAGACTGGGGAATAAATCTACCCCATGGTAAAATGCTTAGGGGTAGATTTCTACCCCAGGGCTTTTTTGTTCACAAAAACAAAACAACAACAAAATGGTTAATGTTAGCCAACTTCCTTTGGGGATACTGTGTACCTGTGTGCAGGTGGCAATGTCCCAAAAGGAGAGCCACTAACTTGCAAGTTTTTGCAAGAGATGTGTGCACCCAGGGTATGAAAATACCCCAAGACAGAAGATGAGGGTTTTAAAACACCACTCCCCCCCCCCCCCAGTTGTTTCATTAAAGCAAAGCCAGGGGAATTTTATCTCGATGGCACTAAGGGGGGCAGAGATCTTTCTGTGCAGGGTGCAGGGTGGATTTGCCAGTAAGTGGAGCTGTGTGTGGGTAATGAGGTCTCTGTGCATAACTTATCTCACTGAGTGCCAAAAACTCGGTGCTCCTCGGCATGCGTATAAATTCAAAAATAATTTGCTTCCCTGGATGGCTAAGCTATACTCTTCCCTGGTAACACCATGTCTATTTTATTACTTTGTAAAGTGTCAGGTACACTGCGGGCGCTATATAAATGTTTGTTAATAATAATAATAATAACACAAGGCTGGTGGTTTAGACAACATTGTGGGATAGTGTGGTGAACAAATGGGAAGAGCATAGGAGTGGAAATTTCAGAAAGAATTCATTAAGAGAACAGCTCTTTGGTTTGTTGTTGCTAAGAATTAGAACACCACTCCTGCAACATTGTGTTGGTGGAGAAAGTTTCCCCCGATAGATGAGCCATATACCTTCCCCTTCCCCACTAGCAGAAGGCTGACTGTTTTGACAGCAGTTTTTCTGCTTCTTAGGGGAATGCCATGTGTGTGATGCATTCAAAAGCAGACTCAGCTGTGGGGGGAAAGTGGGATAGTGTGGAGAGCAAATGGGAAGAGCATAGAGGTGGAAATTTCAGAAATAATTAATGGAGAGAATAGCTCTTAGTTTGGTGGTTGTTAAAAATAAGAATAATTAATTTATTTATATATAGTGCCAACAATGGGTGAAAACAGACATGACGCTAACCACCCTTTAACCACCCTTGGTGGTTATTTATGCATATTGCAGGGCTGTGTATTGGTGCTCTATGGAGCCCTGCAACATGCATAAATAACCACCAAGGGTGGTTTAAGGGTGGTTAGCGTCATGTCTGTTTTCACCCAATGACTCTTGGCACTGAACAGTCATGATTTGAGGCAGATCCTTGCCCCAAGGGGCTTACAATCTAAAATGGACACGAATGGGGAGTCAAGAAATAAGGGAACATAAGGAGAGACAGAGATACATTCATGAAGTTGAGAAGTCGTAGGTGCGCGTGTTAAGCTTAGTTACACAAGAAACGGGAGGGGAGGAGCTAGTCTGATAGAAAATGTAGTTTTTAGGAGGGATTTGAAATTTTGGAGGGAGGCAGCTGAGCATAAGTTGTTCAAAGAGAGAATTCCAGGGCGGCAGTATGGGAGGAGGAGTGGAGGTGATCGTTTAGGGAGCAAGAGACTTTGGAGTGAGTGAAGGTGATGGCAGAGGAGGAACCAAGTTCCCAAGTGGGAACATAGGAAATGAGGGTGGAAAGATAGGGAGGAGCAAGGCCATGAAGAGCCTTGAAGATGAGGACAAGAAGTTTGTGCTAGATGTGAAGTGGGTAGGGAGCCAGTGGAGGGAGTAGAGGAGCAGCTGAACATGATCAAGGCATTGGGCAATAGGGATGGGCATTCTGGATTCGGATTAATCCGCAACTGTCTGAAAACAGGCAGTTGCTGATTAATCCATATACACGACAGATCTGTGTTCAGCTAATTCCTGTCTTCTGGTATAAGTGCCTTATCTGACTACTGAGGGGATGTGGACTGTAATGTCCAAGCATCAGGACTTCTGAGTTCTAATCCTAGCTTGGGGTGGGGGGATGTGATCTAATGCAGTGGTTCCCAACCTGTGGACCACAAACCACTGGTGGTCTGTCAGGCTGATTCATGAGTCTTAAAGCTTGAGGGGTTCACACCACCATTCATAGGGGAACTCTGAGAAGCAGCAGCTGTGCTGAGACCTTGCATGGGACCCACCCAGAAGAAGAGGGGAAGAGAAAGAGAGGTTATATAGTTATACACTATGCCAGACAGCCCCCAACACTGGGTCATTGCTTTGTCAGAACACCAGCTCCTCTGAATTCCCTGTCCCCTAAACATCAAGTTGCAGTGGTGACAAAAGTGCCTTTCACCAACTCCATCAGGTGAGGAGGCTGCAGCCCTTTCTTTCTGGATCTGTTCTGGCCACCCTCATCCATACCTTAATAACCTCAAATCTGCTCCATGTGGGGCTGCCCTGGCTGACTGTTTGGAACCTGCACCAGGTACAGAACATAGCAGCCCAGCTTCTTTCAGGGGTAGGGTGCCAGGAGTACATTACACCACTGCTTTAGACTCTGCAGTGATTATCAGTAACTTTCCAGGCACTATTCAGCGTGCTGTTTTTGACTAGAGCTGAAATGAGTATTCTCATAAATGGGAATTCCCATCAGTATCACAGTACCTAATCTGTCTCCATCAAACTGAGAAATGATCAGAAGTCAGAACCTGTCAAATTTCCAGTTAATAACTTGTTTCCTGATTTACTGATAATGTTTACTGGTTTCCCGGCTTACTGTTTATTTACTATTTGCTGCTTTTCCATCACTTTCCAATTCTGAGACTTAATACCAATATCATGCTACCATATTTCAGAGTGTAAGCCCTAGGGCAGGGACCGTGTCTATTCAATTACTTTGTAAAGCGCCAGGTACATTGCTGGCGCTATATAAATGTTTTCTAATAATAATAAATAATAATTTCTATCTGCATTCCATTCTGCATTGTCTTTACTTTCTGTGGGGTGGGGTGGGTTTTTGTTCAGCCTACCATCAGCTTCGTTTCTCTGGCTTATGTACTTCTTTGCCGTTCATTGGCTGGTTTTCAGATTCCTCTTCAGATAATAATAATATAATTCATAAAAATGTAATAATAATAATAATATGTTTATTTTTATATAGCGCCCACCTACCATGGCACTCATGGCACTTCACATAGAACAACTTAATACCATTTTAAATCCTCCCAAGAACCTATTACAATGCCATTTTACCTCACTTTATGCTGATGACAGTATGTAGGGGCTACTAGGGATAAGTGGGTGCATAGCACACATCTTTGTGCTTTTATGTAACATGGAACTCTTACTCACATTGTATATTATTTCTGTCTTTCTCACATTTTGCTACAGTCTCATGGCCAGTTTTCTGCATGTGCGTGTGTGTGTGAGCATTGCACATGGCATGGATTGAGCTGTTTGCTTAGCAGTCCTCTGCCATCCTGAAATGTGGTCACTCTTCCACTGTTATTGCACCATGGTTTGGGTTTTTCAGGTCCATTTCCCTGGTTCTCTCGTTGTTCAGTCACCTCGCACAGCAGCCTTCCTTTGCTCACTGAGTGCAATCCTCTGTCCCGCGTACACTGCGCCTACACAGTGCCTGCTCCATCCTTCAGGCCATAATGTGTGTGGGCTCGGGAGGGGGGGGGGGTGGCATCAGCCTGGGACCGCGTGGCTTGCTGCGCACCACACTACGGCATATTTGATAGCTTTCCTGTCTCACCCCCTGTGCTGGCCATCATCTAGATTAAATCACAAGAACTCCAGTTTTATATTCAGTGGTAGTGAGGTAAGTTAGTCCAGTGGTTGGGTTGCTAGCTTGAGACCAGTGTGCATTTCCCTGCTCAGACAAGCTCTGGACTGGGAAGTGTGACTACTGGGGCATGCCTGGTCCCCAGTAACTCATTTTTTAATTTATTTTTTTTACAGTTTAACCACTGCATATTTGGTTATTTCATTATGGCTATTTGTATATGTACATTAGTTGAAGTAAAGTAGGTAAACAGCTAAATAACCAAATCTTTGAACAATTGACTATCCAAAAACTGAACAGCCAGAACAAAAAATAAATAAATACCTGATTTGCAAGTATCCTTTTCAGATGAGGATATTATTCATCTACCTAACAAAAAATAGGAATAATAATCACAAATACAAAATCCACTCTTTGTTTCAGCACTAGTTCAAATGGCTGAATATCTCAGTCAATCTTCATTGGATGTGTAATATTCATTTCTTCATTTACTTTATTTTTATTGATATCCCACTTTGTCCCAAGAGCCCAGTGCAGGTTCCAACACATAAAAGCAACAAATAAAACAGATATGGAAAAGAACCACATACAAAGAAAAATAAAGCCAATTATGGGGTGTACTGCTTGGCAAACTTCCAGAGGAAGGGAATTCTAGAGCTGTGGAACAGCTGCCAAGAACGTCTCTGTACAGTCCTTTGCGTACAAGCTTGGTGCAACAAGAGGTTGTTCTCAGAAGACCTCAAAGACTGAGATGGAGCATAGGGAAGAATGTTGCCTTCGTATGTTCAGTATTTTGTTTTCAATATTTGGCAGTACTATTTGGTGCTGTTGCACTGCCAAGTGGAAATGGCTGTTTGGCCCCAACTGGGTATGGCAGGAAACTCCATCAGCTGGGGCAAGCCTCAGTATAAAAGATTGAGCTGATGGTCAAAGAGAACTAGACCACAAGGGAGACGTCTCCAGGCCACAAGGAGATCTGGCTGGGGGAGGTGGGGCCTTGTGTCACCAAGGTTGGCTGGCCTGAGCCAGAGGCCAGAGTGATAGGCACCAAGGAGCTAGGAAAACTGAACCAAAGGCTAGGAGCTCAGGCACAGGCTTGCCCTATCTGTTCAAACCTGATTTATGGACTGCATATAGTTTGGGACTGAGCATTGTATATAAAATGACACTGAGTGAAGATAACCCAAGGAAAGCATATTGTTTTGGGATGCTGATCCTGAAGCAACTTACCAGGATGAGGTCACCCAGTTACAGTGCCCAATAGTGCTAAATAGCACCACCAAATGCCAAAATGAAGTAAATTAAATACTGAAGTTTTCAAACAAAATAACTGAAACAAATACTTGTTTTCATAAACAAAGCAGGAAGCAAATGGTGCTTTGTTTAAATGGATACAAACCGACAGTTTTTCTTGGATTCAGTATTCGTAATGGATATTGCTTTCAGCGTTAGCTCTTGTCTCTAGCTCTCCTGCCTGATGCAGTCAGTTTCCCAGTGGGGGCTCGTGTACATTTGATGATCAGTCTGACTGATGAATAAAAAAGCAAAGAGGGAGTCTGCTTTGTGGAAGAGGGTAGCAGAGCGGTCCTGGTCCTGTATACTCATAGCAGACAGGTACCTTGCTGCATGCTCACTGCCCTAAATCACTGAGAGGGAGCGAGAAGTAAGGAGAGCTGCTGAGAATCTGAATCTCTTTCCAGTGGGTCATCAGTGCTCTGCTGGCGGTGTAATGAGGTGTGGGTAATGGAATGGTGGTGGCAGCACTGCTAATTATAACAACATTAGCTCTGAAGTGCTGTAATTGCCAATCGAAAATGCTTTCGGTGCCGAGAGCTGGGCACTATTAGGGAGACGCGACTCCATTTGCAACGCGCATTAGCGTTTCAATCTGCAGCGAGGCAGCCCCAGTTAACACTCCCTTTCCTTTTGCCCGCTTGTATTATGGGTTGGCTAGGGTTGTTGGGTTTTTTTTAACATCCCTTCATTGATGCCATGCTCTGGATGCCTTTCACCCACTGAGCAGTTTTATTATCCTAACCATTTTCAAGTTGGGAGAAGGAGGAGGGGAAAGATTATTCTAATGGCTTTTTAAAGGCTTTAGAGGAAAAGTTCAACACTCTTGGATAGTGACGATAAAACCACTCGGCTCTGCGCTGTCACACGCTCTGATTCCAGCAGCCTGGATCTTTCTCCTTTCTCGATGGCTGCTCTCTGCAAGGTTCCCCCTTGCAGATTAATTGGCCATGTTTAAATCTGCTCAGATAAATTAAACGTGCTTCAGTCTGGCGGGCCGGATGATTTGTGTGTTGGGAAAGCTGGGACAAGGAGTCAAGTGGACACCAGCTGTTTAGTTTGGAGCAGAGATCGAGAAACCAAGATGACTTTAGGGAAGGATGGTTGGAGAGCCCCTGCGACAAGCGGGAGGAGAGAACAGTCACACATTCTAAGTGTTGTGTGAAATCCTTACCACTTTTGCTTCTTGGTGATTTCTCGTAGGGTTGAGCGTTACAGATTTGGATTATTAATTAAAAATGCCACACCTATTATGGATTCATATTATGGATTCATATTACAGATCCATATTAAAATAATAAAAATATTTTTAAAATCCATTGTACATGTGCAAAATATCCACCAGGTCACTTTGCACTTGCACAAAATGGCCACCACCTTTAACCAAAATGGAGGTGGCGCTATTGCTGCCATTTTGGTTAAGAGTGGCATGGCGGCCATTTTGTGCAATGCATTTTTCTATATTTTTATTATTTTCAGTACAGATCCATGATACAAAGAAAGAAAGAAAGAAAGAAAAACTGAACAGGTCCGAATCTGGAAATCCATCTGAAGTTCCATCCCTAATCTCTGGTTCTCTGCTACCTGATGCAAGGGGTGGTTGACCGGAATGAAAGGCAATCGGCAGCTGTGTGAATGCATTGTTGATATGGAACAAAGCAAATGCAGCTTTAAGGGCTCATTCACACAACACCCTTCACCCTTTGAAAATTCACCACTTGTTTCATAATCAGTTTTCTTTGTTCCATAGCAAGGCATTCATACAGCTTGCTGATTTCTAGAGCTGAAATTAAGACCCCCAGCAAATACTGCATCCAACGAATTTACCCACTTAGACTAAGGTCTTACAAAGCGAGTATGAAACACTGTCTGTGCTTTCTTTGTTCAGTTTTAATCAGTTCAGTACCCCAATTCAGGAGTGGGGACAGTTATTTTGGTTGAGATATTCAGTCAAATAACTGAACCTCATTAACAAAAACACAGAGTATCCAAAGCAAATTGTCTGAATAGTATATACACAAATACATGGATATTCATTCTGGGTGAGGATAGTTATTTGGATATTAGATGGATATCCAAAGATGCAAACATGAAATGTACTATACATTTTAGCTCAACTGATTTCCCTGCATTTCAGTGGCCCAATCCTTGCATCAGGCAGCAGAGTATCATCAAGAAATACAAGAAATGGTGAGGATTTTACACAACACTTAGAATGTGGGTTTGGACCACCACTTACTCTATAAAAGTGTTGCGTGAATGAGACCTGTGTGAATGTCTTGCTTCTTAGTAAGATTAAGGGCCAAGGAGCAACTTTGCAAGGGAAAGGGGTGTTGTGTGAATGCATTGTTACAGGACAGGACAAACACAGATTAAGTGACAAGTGGTGAGTTTGCCATGGGGAAGGGTATTGTGTTAATGAGCCCTTGGTGTTTGAGTAGCACCTAACACACTAGTGTCTGTTTCTCAGCTGGAGTTGTGGGCTCCTCTGTACTCCAAATATTATGCTGTCCTCAAGCGCTGTTCTGATTCCCAGCTGAGGAAGAGCATTGAGCTCAGAGTGCAGGAGCTCTGCAGCGAGTTTAACTTAACCACTGTCAGTGAGTTTGCTCTCATCTCTGCTCTGACGGTGCCCTTGCTTTTCATGTTCTTTTCTCTTCAATAACACAATTACTTACCCTTCTGAGGAGCTGTCAGTGTTGGTAAACTCCAGCTGCTAAACTGCATTACACAGATCTCTCCTTAAACCTTTGCAGTTATTAATAGTTTATTGATCCCAGACCCACTGCTACTGAAAAGAATCTTCATTCCCAGCCTGCTGCTACCTGAATAGCGACTGCTAACCAGTCCCCCCCCCACCCCCACAATCGATGCCACTCAATTCCCCGGGAAAACGTTCCCCTACCTGCTTAATCCACTTTAGGAGGAAGGCGGCTCTGCAGGGAGCTGAGATTAGGAGGTAAAAATAGTCCCAAATGAAACCAATGAGAAGTCATGTCCTGGGTGCAATTGGGTTCAATAAAGAAAATGCCAACTGAGAATGTAGGGCTCTGATCCTCCAAAGAGGGGTTTTGTCACCTGTCCTGGTAATGACATTCCAGGAATGATGCAACTGAACTGTGGCATCTAGTGGTTAGAGCAGGGGGCTGGGAGACAGGATTCCTGGGTTCTGGTCTTAGAGGCACTCTTCAAATCTAGCAGATCAGGGTTCATTCACATAAGAATTCTTTAGAGTGGGTAGTGGCCCAAATCTACATTGTGAGTGTTGCATGAAATCCTTACCACTTCCTGTACTCTTTGATGATCCCTTGTTCTCAGACACACAATGCAAAGTGTTTGCTTTCAAGGACCTGACTATGAAGCAGCAACAGTGTTATTGTTTATCATCATCATCATCATCATCATCATCACCATCATTATTATTATTATGTTTACTATTATTAGCAACATGCCTGGTGCTGAACAGTTGTGATTATAGATACAGGTCCCTGCCTCAAGGAACCTACAATTTAGAATGACAAGGAAAGGGGCGCATAGAGAAGGGCAGGAATACATTCATGAAGCTGTGAAGTTGCAGCTGCATGTGCTTAGCTTGGTTACAAGGTGGGAGGGGGATCCCGAAGGACGAGAGAGCATAAGAAGAAGCATAAAGGAGCAATTTAAGGCCTGATGGAAGAGGTAGGTTTTTATGCGGCATTTGAGGGTGGTGAGGAAAGAAGCAGAGTGCATGTGTTAAGGCAGGAACTCCCAGACATAGGAGGCAGCATGGGAGAAGGAGCAAAGGTGGCTTAGGGAGCAGGAGACTCTGGGGAGGGGGTGGGTGCTGGTGGAAGAGGACTGAAGTTCCTGGAAGGGAACATAATGGGAAATGAAGGCAAATGATAGGCAGGAGTGAGGCCATGAAAATCCTTGGATATGAAGACAGGATGCTGGGTGCAAAGGGGGAGGGGGAGGCAGTGGAGGAGCAGAGATGGGGTTGAACATTATCAGAGCAGTGGGCAAGGTGGATGACCTTGGCAGTAGAGTGTTGAACCAAGAAGTTAGAGATTCAAGGTGAGGAAGACCACTAAGAAGGAAGTTGTAGTAGTAGTCAACAAAGCAAGAGATAATAACAAAGGCATGAACAAGAGCCTCAAGAGTGGATGAGTAAGGAAGGGCTAAATTTTAGTGATGTTTTGCAAGGAGAAACATCAGGCCTTAGCAACAGACTTAATATAAGGTGGTGTGGTTTGATTAATCCAGAGCAAGCTTCAGCCCCCAGTATATCGTTTCCTGTTTGTTTGTTGCTTCCTCCCTCTGAGTGAACCATAGAGGTTTGACCAGGAATTCTGGACTGAGAATTCTCTCAAGCCTTAGTTTATTAACACTGAAGATGGGTCTAGATCAGTGATTCCCAGACTGTGCTCTATGACCACTGGTGGTCTGCAAGGCCTTTGGAAATGGTTCACAGCTTCGGTCCCCACCAGTGTTGTGGCCAGACCAAGGTTCTCACAGCCCATTGCAGTCATCTCCCAGCTCTGCTCTCCCCAGACTTGGCCATACCTCCATCAAGGATCAAAGTCACTCACCCTTGTGCAGCCCACAATGAATATCTTCTGGGTCTGCAACCTCTCCAGCTGGCACATGGGTCAGCTCTGAGAAATTCTGAATGTGTGGTCTATTGGTTCCAAAAAAGTTTTGGAACCAGTTCTCTAGCCCCAAATACTCATGTACTCTATGGCAGTTTGGAGTCAGCTCCATAGCTAAGAGAAGAATTGGTGGTGGTAGTTAAGAAAGTGAGTCACCTAGAATATACCAGGTCAAAATGACAGTCCTAGCTGACAGGAACTTCTTTCATTGTTACCCCTAGCTCCTCAGGGACTGTAATGGCTAGGTGAGTGATGTCGGAAGGGCTTGGGACTCTATCTCTGAAAGTTCAAGAGAGCTTTAAAACAGTCAAGGGATTTAGTAAAACCAAAGTCTCTAGAATCTAGATCATGGCTGTCCAATTTGTTGGCCATCGCAGGCAATATTTATAAATTATTATTTACTTATAAAATCATTTATTACCCCGCCCCTCCTGCTCCAAGCAGCCCAGGGCGTCTCAAAAGATTAAAACACCTACAAACAATAAAACCATACAATACAATAAAAGGGAAGGCACAAACCAAACTGTCCCCTGCCCCCATCCCACCCTACACCCCATCTCCCTCACCAAAAGCCAGGAAGTTGTCTCAACAATTTGCTGGTGGGCCAGATCACAGAAAAATGGAGTTTGGGCTAGATGACCCTTGGAATTCCTTCCAATACTACAATTCTATGAGTCTATAAAATCTCTCATTGTGCAGCCTTGCATATATTATTTCTATATATCCTCCCCACCATCATGCCTGCCCTAATCTCTCGCCTTGCCTCTCCCTCCTTCTCCCCTTTTCCCCTTCCCTCCACCTCTTCCTTACTCTACTTCTTTTCCCCCTGCTCGTTCTTCCCTCCCAGCCCATCATTTCTCTGCAACCTCCTCACACTTCCTCCTCCCCCTTGGCTACCTTCCCCTCCTGCTCCTCCCCCCCCCTCCCTATCTCTCACCTGCCCCGCCGCCCCCTTTCTCCCAGTCTTATCCCCATTCCCTGACTTCCCCCTGATCAGCTCCCATTCTCCTGCTCCCTTTGGAACTGTTGCTCCTCTGCCAATAAAGCACCCTACATCCATGATCTCTTCCTCCCTCACTCCCTCCAGCTCCTTGCCCTTACTGAAACTTGGATCTCCCCCTCTGACTGTCACCGCAGCTACCCTCTCCTGTGGGGGTCTCTCCTTTTCTCACCAGCCACGCCCCGAAGGCCGGGTGTGTGTGTGGCGTGGGCCTCCTTCTCACTAACTCCTGTCAATTCCAACCACTTTCTCCTCCCCCCTCTCTCTCCTTCCCTCCCTTTGAGGCTCACTCTGTGGGCCTCTACTCCCCACTCCATCTTTGCGTCACTGTCACCTACCGCCCCCCGGCTCTCTCTCTTCCTTTCTCTCTGAATTTGAGTCCTGGCTCACTTTCTTTCTCTCCGACGATACCCCCACTCTCATCCTCGGTGACTTCAACATTCACGTTGATGTCCCTTCCCAGCCCTCCATCTCTCGCTTCCTCTCACTAGCCTCCTCCTTCAACCTCCACCTTTCGACCAACTCCCCCACCCACACTAACGGCCATTCTCTTCACCTCGTCTTCTCTAGGAACTGTTCTGTCTCTGATCTCTCCTTCGATCCTCATCCATCTCTGACCACTTCCTTGCCTCTTTCAATGTCTCCCACTGTCCCCCTTCCTCTTCCACTTCTCCACGCCCCTTCTGTGACCTGCAGGCCATTAACTCCCTGAACTTTGCCTCCTCTCTCTCCCCCCTTCTCCCCTCAGTCTTCTCCTCCTCCTCCTCCTCCCCTGACTCTGCCATTTCTGCTTTCAATGCTTCTCTCTTCACCACCCTTGACTCCCTTGCCCCCCTCTCCTCCCGCCCTGCCCGCTCCCATAACCCCCGTCCTCTCACCCCAGTATCCGCCACCTCCGCTCCTGTACCCGTGCTGCTGAATGCCTTTGGCGCAAATCCCACTCTCATGCTGACTTCCTTCACTTCAAATTCTGTCTCTCCTCCCTTACTTCTGCTGTCTCCCTCGCTAGACATAATTACTACGCCTCCCATATTGAGTCCTGTTCTCGGGACCCTCGCCGCCTGTTCTCCACCTTTGAATCCCTCCTCAAGCCCCCCTGTCCGCCTCCTCTCTCTTCCCTTTCTGCTCAGGATCTTGCTTCCTTCTTCACCTCCAAGATAGACAAGATCTGCCTCAATATCGCTTCCCACTCCTCTCCTCTTCCTACTCCCTCCCCTCTCCCTCCTTCTGTCCTGTCCTCCTTCCCTCCCACCTCCCTTGAGGAAATCTCCCTGCTCTCCTCCTCCAACCCTTCCACTTGCCCCCTTGACCCCATCCCCTCCCGCCTCCTGACCTCCATTGTT
>QEPC01009285.1:708852-721396 GCA_003113815.1 Sphenodon punctatus
CTCTCCCCCCCCCCCCCCCCCCCCCCCCCCCCCCCCCGCTTCTCAGATTGTAAGCCCTAGGGCAGGGACCGTGTCTACTCAATTATTTTGTAAAGCGCCAGGTACATTGCTGGCACTATATAAATGTTTGCTAATAATAACAATGATGTCATTCTGGAAATTTTATTTAATTTTTAAAAATACTGATATTTAATAACATTGGACTGTAAGGTTGCAGGCCGTATGGAACCTCGCTAGCTAGATCTGGTCCATGGGCCACCAATTTGACAGCTCTACTCTAGATGACCTGGTAGAAAATTTTCAAGGGCTAATGAAAGTGAAAAACAGCACGCTTTTGATAAAACCCAAGTGGCAGTGTGCAAAGTCGCCATCCAGTTCTCCCAATCCATGTCCAAGCTCTCTCTGTCCAAGCTCTGCATCCCAGCTCTAAGTCTTGACTTCCACCTATCACATCCCTATTTCTCTACAGAGTACAGACAGCAGCCCCACCCATCAGATCTGGCATCTGTTTGTTTGTTTTGTTTTGTTTAGACTTCTATTTGGCTTTATTCCAAAAGCCACAAGGCTTAGATGGGATACAGTAAAATCACACACGTAAATATCAACAAGTGCTAATCAAAATTTATCCCACATCACCCCTAAATCCCTAATCCATCCCCCGACCAGTGAAAGTCCACCTAAACAAAATTGTTTTGTGCCATTTCTGGAAGACACACTTTGGTGAACTTCAGGGGATAGGGAGCTCCAAAGCTGGAGCTGAGACACCAAGAACATCTCTCTGCATGCCCTTCCTTTATGGGCACTGCTGGAACTTGAAAGAGGCATCCTTAGGGGAGCCAAGCAAAAGCTGGGAAGTAGCCATTGAGAATGCCCCTGCCTGTGCGGGCCCGTCACTATCTGTACCTGATGTACAGAGGGAACAGCCAGAAGGCTGCTTTGTGCCCACACTGCACAGCATTAAATGGGAAGACACAGTTGACAACTAGGTCTTAGCTTGAGAGATATCTAATATAGAACCCCACTGGAATCCTTGTCCTCTCCCTTGAAGTCCACAGGGAGTTGACTCTAGTCCTCCTTTCCCTCTGCCTCCCTGAGGTATTTATTTGATTAACTGTCAGTATCTGCCCACCCCACTCCCACCCCTACCGCGCAATCAAGTTCCATGTGATAGCAGTTTTTCAAATATCTAAAAGGATGTCACACGGGGGGAAAATGGTAAACAGAAAGTAGAACGAGAGGGAATGGACTTACATCTTTTGGGTAATGGAATAAATTGCCGAGGGAAGTTGTGGAGACTCCGTCCTTGGATTCTTTCAAAACCTGGTTTGACAAGAATCTGTCTACAATGATGTAAGAGATGGAAACCAAGTAATTCAGATGATCTCTTTTATTGGACCAACTTCTGTTGGTGAGATGGGGCAAGCTTCTGGGCCACACAGGGCTCAGGCATGTTACAAGTGAGAAATATAGACTGAGAAAATGTAGGATGGGTATTTCTTTGTTTGTTTGTTTGTTTATTAGGTTTTTATCCTGCCCTATCCCCTAAGGCACAGGGTGGTTCACATCATAATATTATATATATAATACACAATAAAAACCTATTAAAACCCTACTAATACACCCCACCCCAATCTACCCCTGCCCGTAGGGATGCAGCAGGTAGCACATTTTCTACCCATGGGCAAGACCCACATTTTGGGGCAGCCCCAGCAGGTACCCGATAGGTTACCCGGCCCCGCATCAGGTGCCTGGATGCCCCAAAACACGGGTATTACCAGGCCTTTCTGGGAAGCCGATCTCAGCTCTTGCCCTCACCCACAGTTCCCTGGGCTCTCTGCCCGCACTCACAGTCTCTCTGGCTGACCCACCATCCAGCCACTCCCCCGAGCCATTGCCACTGCCACTTGCCCCGGCCACTGCTCAGCTGAGCAGTATATATATGAGGAGGCAGTGACTTGGGTAATGGGAATGCATAGGAAAAAATAACTTGCGCAGAGGCTGTAAATGGAAAATATATATATAAATTTCAGACATTTAAAATGAATGCTGGCAGAGGAAATCCTGCCTTGGTACAGCGGGTTGGACTGGGTGACCCTTGAGATCCCTTCCAACCCTACAATTCTATTATTCTTTACCAGTAAACTTTACTCTTCACTCGTAGTTGAGCCTCATTTTCATGTCTCAGGTGAACTCTGAGAAGAGTCAGGGACACTTCAATTTCTTGCTGCTTTTCTCTGGGGCTGCCTCACTTCCCCCAGACCTGGTTTAAGCTATGTCATTTGATCAACTTAATACCAGATGATGATGGCAGGATCAATAGCTCTCCAACCAGGACGCTCAGAAGTTCCACTTTCCCTCTCTTGCTTGAATGGCCTTGTTTAGCCCGGGGCCATCTTCCCTGGCTCTACCCTGAGGCTCAACTACTTTGCCCTTTCCCCTTGCAGACAGTGTGGGCAAAATCCCAGCTGTAATGAATTCAATAGCAAATCTATTGATTTCGGTGGAATAAACATTCATTTCTTAGGGCACTATTGCGGTGGTAAGTACCTCCTAACTCATTTTAACCACACATGCAGGTGGGCTAAATTGAAGGCAAGATGGGGTACTCACCTTTCCAAACAAGTGGGATTAAATTGGGGGAGGAGTTTCATCTGTACCTCTTTGGGGAAGGAGGTAATTCCCTCCACTTCCATCACAGTAAACCTCAGCATTTGCTCTTTTATGTTTCCTTTACAGCATCTCTGCCTCACTGGCTGCTTGTTATTCCAGCTCCAAAGCGGGCAGATGGAGGGGGGGGGGGGTGAGGAGAGAGTTAATTAACCCCTGTGAGGGATCCACTCCCTTACCTGGCTTTCCTTGCCCATGGAAATGGAAGAAGAAGGATGTAATTCAGGGCTGTGGCCCTGTGGAGGGTGGGACTCAGAGCAGGACATGTGGTAGGGTCTAGGACAGGGTGTGGGGCTGGGATCGGTGGGGAAAGGGACAGAGATTGAGCCCACACACAACTGGCAGCTATAGCAGCACACTGTGACATTCTCTCCTCACTCCTGAAAGTATCGCCTCTTGGAAGGCGAAGGTGAACCATGGGGGGAGGGGGTGCTGCAGGACTCGAGAGGGGAAGTAGGGGTCTTCCACCGTAGCTAGGGCAGCATCATTTCCCCACACCCCCAGGAAACTTACCATGGTGCCCCTATGGTTCTACCCAGGAGGAGGGAAGGGGCACTTTCAATAGGGAGGAGAGCGTGCCGCTCCTGCTGCCATTTGTGCGGACCCCACTCTGGCCCCTCTCTGCCCCAGGATCCACTCCCTCACCTGGAACATTTTGCGGCGGCCTTTTCCCCATAATGCCCTGTCTGCCCCAGCCTAATGCTGGGCCTGAAGTAATTACTCCAGAGTAGTTGTTATGCTTGTGAGAACAAGTCCTTGTAGCTGTGCTGAAAGGAGCAGTGTGGTCTGACGAGGATAGCATGATGGGACCTTCTAGGGGTCAGGGTCCAAGAACATACACCACCTCTTTAGCAAAATAGTGGTTGCGCCCTCTGCTGTACAGTGTGTGTAAATGAGAATGGAAGCGTTTGGGGATGAACGCTCATTGCAATCTGCTGTGGTCAAATTTCCCTAACATTTTCTTCCTGCCCCTTTTCCCTTCCTAGGATTCCAGAGGTTCGTATCTCAGACAATGGGCCATATGAGTGCCACGTGGGGATTTACGACCGTGCCACGCGGGAGAAAGTGGTGTTGGCATCAGGCAACATATTCCTCAATGTAATGTGTAAGTGAATCTTCTCTTTCCCTTGGTACAGGTGATAGAAGGGGTGTTTTAGGTAGGAGGAAGAGACCTATGCAATCCCAGAAACCCAGAAAGATCGAGGCTTTGGGGGGCAGTAGGGAGCTGCCACAGCAGAAAAGGAGTGGGTCATAGGGACTTTCCTGCCACCTTTCTGACATGGCTCCACCCCTATGGAGTGTCATAATGCTCTGTAAGGGGTGTGGTTACATAAGAAAGGGGCGTGACAGCCCCTTTGCCCCACCCCTTTGATGTTGCAACACTCCATAAGGGGTGTGGCTACATCAGACCTTTTTCCTCACCCTCGCTGATGTAGCCCCACCCTCTCTGGGTGAAAGCCTGGAAGGAGGTGGTAACCCTAATCGTGTCCAAGACAGAAGAAGTAGTGATGTCATGCATGGGACCTCACCTGGAGTATTCTGTTCAGTTTTGGTCACGACACTTCAAAAAGGATGTTGGGGAAAATAAACAAGACGTTAGCCCACATTAGCGCCTACCAGGTGAGTGATCGCCTTCGTATTAGGTGTCTGCCAGATGTTTGCCTGCCCTCGCCCAACGCAGCTTCCACTCACTCCCCACTCACAGTGTTGTTCAAGGAAGTTGCAGCCCAACGGGTGGGCCAGCGCATGCTAGTGTGTGCTAATGCACGCCCACGTATACACCTCTGTTTATTAGGCTCGCCCAGAGCCTCACCCACACTCAGGTACATCAGCACCATAGAGTGGCACTTAGCGCGGTTGCTAAGTGGCTGCGAGAGGAGAGAGTGAAGTTAGGGGAGAAGGTCCTTCCTGTACCCACACTCTCTCCTCTCCCCTCTTGCAGCTGCTTCACACCTGATCACTCTCACAGCTGCTCGAGCAAGCTCTCTCCCCTTGCAGCCACTTCACAGCTGATCGTTGATCACCGGATCGGATGGCTGTAAGACAGCGATCAGCTGTGAAGCGGCTGCAAGAAGAGAGAGTAGAGAGCAGGGGTGCAGGACCAGCACATGAACACTGCTGCAAGAAGAGAGTATGATGGAAAGGGGGTCACGGCCAGGGACGAAGCCTTGGTGCAGGTTCAGTGCAGTTATGTTTGTGCGCACTTGGTCCAGGATTCCCAGTCCTAAGAGAGTCTGTACTATGCCTGTGCTAGGTATGACTAAACCACTGTGCAAATACACAGTGACCAGCACAATTGCTGGGTGTGTACTCACAATGCTAGTGATCTCATGTTCGATCCAGAGTCTCTGGGCTGTGGGGGAAACTCCAGTCTCTCCAGGTCAGCCAGGGTTAGCCCCGATAACCCAGAGAAACTGGGATTTCTGGGGAGCAGCCACACCAGACAAGAGGTAGGCCACAGGGACATTCCTTCCCCACTTCGTTCTGACACAGCCCTTTCCTTATGAGGCATCATGACATCATGATTGTCAATAAGGGATGGGGTTATGTCAGAAAAGGGTGCCCGTTCTTCCCCAACATGGCCCTGCAGAGGGAGGAGGAAACCCTGGCTATAAGGATGAGCTGGATAAGGATCGCAAAGGCCTTTGAATGTGGAAGGACTATAGAAATGATAAACAACAATAATAATCCTTGTGTATTGGCTTATCCTGAGGGGGAAGGCAGCTGGATGGGGGATACTTTTGTGAGGCCGAGAGGGCGTCCTCTGTGTATGTTATTTCACAGACAGAATGTCGTTCCGGCACAAGCCGCACCAGGAAGCAGCACAGAACAGATGCTACAATTATATTTCCTGAGCTGCGTGGCTTGCCACGGAGAAATCTGGAACTAACAAATGAGCTTTCCCATTGCTGGAAACTGCTGGGTTGGCACCAAGTGGTGCCGCATTTTACACAGACTGATGTGGTCATTCCTGATTTCTACCCCGCGCAGAAAGTCATCACTGCTCTGAGCAGAGAGAGGAGGTGGCAGCGCACACATGGATTTTGCTGGAGTTGTCTACCAGGCCCACCATCTGGGAAGGGAACACTTGTGTGTGAATTTGGAACTGAGGAACTTTTAGTTCCGCTGTCTTGACAGTGGAAGTTTGATAAAGGGATGTATTCCATCCCATTAGTTGTTCTGCTGGTGCAGGCAAAGCTGTTACAAGCTTCTTAGATCTCCCTAGTTAAGCAGTGTCTGACCAGGCTGTTGTTTTGGATGAGAGACTTTGACGAATGCCTAAAGCAGAGTGGACCTGAAATGACAAATTGCAACGAATGCTGTTTCTGTCAGAAACAGGTCATTTTCTTTCATTCATGCAATGCAGAAACTTACCGGATTTTCCGCTGTTTTCACCATTTGTTGTTATTTTTTGTGAGTTGAACAGACCTGCTACAGGGCCAATCCCAAGACCTAGGTGTGCCTCATGTGCGCTTCTGGGGGCTGTAGAGATGCAAAAGTGTAAGCTAAGTGCCAGGGAAGTACTGGAAATTGCCATAAAAGTGCTGTAAAACTTGGAAAAGTCTTGAAAATGACAAAAAGCAATGGAAAATGCTGGAAAGTAAGGAAATTGACCAAAAAAAATCACAGGTGCCAATATCGACAATGGCAGAAGCGCAGACTCATCAGAGACTTGATGAAGTACTGATGAACACTCGCAAGCACTTCTGAAAGGTTGGTATTTCCCTGCGGAACGGGAACACTTGCTCCCCTCTCGACCTTAAAGCAGAGGCTGGGAACTGCAGGCCTGGGGGCCATATGTGGCCAGTGGCTAGTTTTTATGTGACCCTTTTCCAGTTCTTGTATCTGGCCCCTGGATCCAGTTCCTACCCCCAGCACGGAAAAATGGAATGCTCCAGTGTGTCTTAAACCTGGATCAGTCTAGTACAGGTTATGACCTCTCACAAGGCCCATCCTGGATGGGGCAGGGTCATGTCATTGGGGGAAGGAATGAGAGATGAGGACATACATACATACAAGCATAGGGGCAGATCCATGACACAGACATTGGGTGCAGGAGTACTTAAGGGGTGCACTCAGAAAGAGGAGGCTCCAGATCATGGGTCTAGGGCCACTTTTTGACGTGCACGGCAAACACGCTGCGTAAAATCATGCTACGTGTGAATATGCCACATGTGGGATTGAGACGTGACATTTCATGCAATAAAGCCAGCCGTGCATTCTTTAAAAGCCGCAAATTAAATACCTCAATGTCAAGGTATTTAATTTACGGCTTTAAAAGAATGCGCGACTGGCTTTGACGCGCAAAATTTCACGTCTAAATCCCATGCACAGCATATTCACACGTAGCATGATTTTATGCAGCGTGTTCACTGAACACAATCTAAAAGCGGCCAAGTGGCCCTCAGAGCTTGTACTGATTTTCAAAATGGCCCCTGCAAGGAAAATTTGGCGAATTTGCAAAACCTGGCTGTTCGCCCAGGCCTTTGGGGAGGGGGGGTTAGGGGTTCTTCATCCCCCTCCACCCTTTATTTATTGTGTTATTTATTATTGTTCCCGGGTCCTGTTTTAATGGTTATTATTTTAAGAGTGTTTTAAAATATTTTATACTTATATTTTTATATTCCTTTGAGACTGTAAGCCGCCCTGAGCTGTTTCACGCGGGGCGGGGTATAAATGTGAGCAAAAAATAAATAAATTGTTCCATTCCTCCACTAGGGGGAAGGCAGAGGAGTGTTCACCGGCCAACCGGCCCAGTTGGACACACATCAGTTCTGTACTCTGACCTGATCCCACCAGGGCCGCTCCCCTCCAGCGCTCCGGCTGCACATTTATTTTCATCCATGTTGTGTGTATTTCCTCAGGCCCAGCATATGTATTTATTTATTTAATATTTATATCCCGCCCCTCCTGCCCTCAGGGCAGCCCGGGGCGGCGAACAACATTCAATAAAAACAATATAATTTTTTTAAAAACAATTTAAAAATACAATATGTGGGGAAACCCCACCCCACCCCTCGTCAAAAGCCTGACAGAACAGCCAGGTCTTATATACACACCGAAACAGCAGGAGAGTGGGAGCCAACCAAGCCTCCTCCGGGAACAAATACCACAGCACAGGGGCGGCCACCGAAAAAGATCTAACGTCGGTGGCCACCCGCCTCGCCCGGGGAACATCCAGAAAGGCTCCTACAGACGATCTCAAGGGTTGCACGGGCACATGATCATAAGTCGTAGGGAAGTTGAGACCTATGGAAATGTCTTTGATTAAATAATGACTGGCAGGAAGATATTTGCAGGCCAATAATGAGTAGCTGAAAATCCCTGACCAGAGATCATTACTACTGTCCAAAAGGTAAACTGGGAAAATAAATATAGTTTTTGTCAAAAAGTTAGATTCAACAACCTGTTGCCATGGATACATCTATGTGTTCTACTTGTTAAGAACATAACATAAGAAGTGCCATACTGGGTCAGACCAATGGTCCACCTAGCCCAGCATCCTGTCTCCGACTGCAGCCAATCACGTTGGCTTGGGAGTAACACCCAACAGGTCACAATGGGTTCATTCCCTGTTGTTTTACCCCAGCTCCCGTCATGTTCCCTGATCCTGTCTGGCTAATGGACCTATCTTCCAGAAACTTGTCCAAACCTCTTTTAAACTCAACTGTAGTACTGGCCCTTACCACAGCCTCTGGCAGTAGATTCCACAACCCAATTACATGCTGAGTGAAAAAATATTTTATTTTATTTGTTTTAAACTTGCCACTCATGAGTTTCATGGAGTGTCCCTTAGTTCTAATACTAGCTGAGAGGGTAAATAACTGCTCCTTGTTTATTAGTTCCACCCCACTCATGATTTTATAGACCTCTATCATATGTCCTCTCAGTCGTCTCTTCTCCAAGCTGAAGAGCCCCAACCTACCAAGCCTCTCCTCATACGGGGGCCCTTTCATGCCCCTGATCATTTTTGTTGCCCTTCTCTATACCTTTTCTAGTTCAGCGATGTCTTTTTTGAGATGGGGCGACCAGAACTGCACACAATATTCAAGGTGCAGTTGCACCATTGATTTGTATAGGGACATTATGACATCCTCAGTTTTATTCTCTATCCCTTTCTGAATAATTCCTAACATTCTGTTTGCTTTTTTGACTGCTGCTGCGCACTGCACTGTGGATTTCATTGTAATGTCCACAACCACCCCCAGATCATTTTCCTGAGTGGTAAGGACATAAGTGCCATACTGGCTCAGACCAATGGTCCATCTAGCCCAGCATCCTGTCTCCGATAGTCACCAATCATGGTGGCTGCATTGGGTTTTGCTTAGCAGGTACAGACTGGCAGAGCCAGCTTCAACTGAAATGCTCTCTTTAGAGTCAGAGTGGATCTTTTCCCAATGCGCCAACGTGTTTTGATCCTGGATCAGTCTAGTATAGGGTTATGACCTCCCACCGGGCCCATCTTGGATGGGGCAGGGCCATGTCAGTGGGGGCAGAGCAAAGGGGCCATCACACCCCTTTCTCATAACCCCACCCCTTACCCAGCATCATGAAGCTCCATAGGGGCAGGGCCCCGTCAGTAAATAGGCAGGAAAGTCCCTGTCCCTCACCCCTCTTTCTGACATGGCTGCTCCTGGAAGCCCTGATTTCTCTAGGTTACTGGGGACACTCCTGGACAATCTGGAAAAAGTGGGGCTTCCCCCGAAGCCTGGGGACTCTGGGGCAATACCAGAGAGGTGGCAACCCTAACACTGTATGAAGAAAGCAACCAATTGCAAAACTGGGATCTGGGGTTCAGCTACCCAGAGATCAGGGGTTGTTTTAAATAGTTTGAATTTTATGAAGGATTTGTTTTGTTTGCAGATTTGTTTCGCTATAGAAACAAAGGAATTTACCAGATTCACTACATTTCTCCACCGATATTGGAAGTCTTGTAGCAGAAAAAGGTGGGGCCAGGCCGAAAGTGGGCAGGGGAAATATCTTCCAACTTCCACTCATCGCCACCCTCTGGGACCTCCTTGAGAGGACCAAACTAGCAGAACCTAGAGTGATCCACAGGCCCTGCACAGTTGCACAGGCTAAGCTTGCCCGGATCCAGCCCTGTTTGCCCATTGTCCTTGGCACTGTTGTGTTTCATAGCTGGACAAACAAAGAAAACTAGTAGTGTTCTGCTCAAATCCCTGTTGAATTCAGAGCATTGTTTGCTTGCTTGGGCAGGCGGCAGTTAGCTCTTCTCAGGGTTAAGGACACGATATTTCACCAAGAGGAAGCAAGACAGATTATCCTGAAGATTTAGCATACCTCCTGAGCCCCTTGGAAAGAACCTTTTGTTCTGCCCTCAGTGGGAGAAATAGAAAAGCTTTTTATCTTATGTGAAAACTGCAATAGACAAAGCGGCTCTGTCTGATCCATCCCTGTCCTTCAGTATCCCTTGCAGCTCCCATCCTAAACTCTGACACCCAGCTCTGCCAAAGCTTTGTCTGCAGCACCTCCTGCTGTTACAGCCCTGACATTGCCCTTCAGTTCTGATTAGGGGTGCTTTCAAACATGACAGTGCCCACCACTGCCACAGACTTACCTGGGCAGTGGTGGGCGCCGTCAATCTGGTCGGGATCTGGCCCAGCTGCTCAGCTAATGTGATGGTGACTGGGCTGGGCTGGGGACAGGGAGACTCATGAATGTGTGTCCGCCTGGCCTGGCCCAACCTCCATGCTGTGCGCAGAGACCCTGCCCCACCTGACTGACAGGAAGCTATTGCATGGTGCCCGGAACTGCTGGGACTCCAGACTGGGTCCAAGTAAAATGGGCTTTCAGATGTAATAGCCCTCACAGTCTGGCTTTCAACCAGGTTATGGCACTGAGACTGTACTTGTGGCCTTGGTTGATGACGTCTCCCGAGAGCTGGACCAGGGTCGTTTGACCCTGTAGATCCTATTAGATCTCTCGACTGCATTTGAGACCGTTGACCATGAGTTGTTTGTGACTTGGTTGTGGGACCAAACCGGAGTGGGCAGGACTGTTATTGAATGGTGCCGCTCCTTCCTGGCCGGGAGAACTAGACATGTGGTGCTGAGTGATTGTTCATCTTCTCCCCGGTCATGTGTGCAGTCCTGCAAGCTTCCATCTTATCCCCTCTCCTGTTCAATGTGTATATGTAGCCTTTGGGGGAGGTAGTCAGAGGGTTTGGTGTAAGGTGTCATCACTATGCTGATGACACCCAATTGTATCTCTCCTTTTCATGAGATCCAGACCCTGCAGTCTCATAGCTTACCCGGTGTCTGTCAGCTATGGGGGACTGGATGAGGGCGAGCCACCTGAAGTTGAATCCCGAAAAGACAGAGGTTATGGTTGTGGGAAAAGTCGGGGGAGTGATGGGGTCCATCCCCCCTGCTATCTCAGGTCCATAGTCTGGGGGGGGCTTCTAGACCCACAGCTTCGCCTGGATGCCCAGGTGGCGGCTGTGGCGAAGGGCGCATTTTGCCAATTACATCTGGTACGACAGCTTAAGTCATATGTCTCAGACTCAGACCTTGCCACGATCATCCATGTTTTTATTAACTCAAGATTGGACTACTGTAATGTGCTCTATGTAGGGCTACCCCTGGTGACAGTCTGGAGACTGCAGTGGTGCAGAATGTGGTGGCTTGTCTCCTTGGGGGGAGGAGTCATCGTGAGCACATTACTCCGGTGCTCTGTTCTCTGCACTGGCTGCCGATAGTCTTTTGCTTCCAATTCAAGGTGTTGGTTTTGACCTTTAAAGCCCTGAATGATCTGGGCCCCACTTATCTGCAGGACCACCTCATCCCCCAGATCCTGGATCGGCCTCTGCGGTTGGCTGGGGGCGCCCTCCTTGAGGTCCCCCGGGTTTCCCGGGTGTCGACCATGAGGAGGGCGTTCTTGGTGGCTGCTCTGCGGCTGTGGAACTCTCTCCCACTGGAGGTTCGCCTGGCCTTAGACCTCCCCTCTTTCCGTAGACCAGGGGTGGGGAACCTTTTTGAGGCCGGGGATATCTAAATCAATTAAGAAAATTAATTAAATGCAATTAAATCAATTACATATTTTAAATCACTTAAATATTAATTTAAATCAATCGATTAAAATCAATTAAATCAATTTAAAGAAATTAAAACTCTATTAAAATATTCACACAAACACACACAGAATATTCAGACAAGCACACACGGAATATTCACATACACAAACAAAAACAACACACAGACAGAATATTCAAACAAACATATACACACATAGCATGTACCTGTGGTTGAGTCCCGCAGCTCGGGCACGGGGGTGGGGGACCCCACAGAGGGAGCACAGCGGCTCCTGAGGTGAGTGCTGCCCCAGATCGGAGTTGCATGGAAGCCTCCTCCATCAGCACAGCTTGCCTGGGGGCCTGGCAGGGAGGCCTGCAGTATGGGCAGCCGGGAGGGAGCCGCTGGGGATGAAGCAGCTGCTGCCGTTGGAAGCCGAGCCAGCAGGGCAGGACACAGGTGAGTTTTTAATTATTGTGTGCGGCCTGCAAAGCCCCGCTCGAGCCACAGTGAGCTTTACAGAATGTTGTTAATTTGTATAATTTATTCTGCTTGCATGATTTGGAGAAGAAAATGCAAAATGCAGGAGCCTGCGGGGAGCCTTTGCCACCATCCACCTACCTGCCTCGCTGCTGCGGGGGCTGAGAAGCTCTGCCGCCGGCGGGGGTGGGGGTGTCTCGTTGCTCCGCTGCCTGACTGCTCTGCTCTGCTGCTGCTGCCCACACCATCGCTGCCCGCTGACCTGCAGGGAGAAAAGAACAAGCCGTGAGTTGGGGGGCTAGGGGGGAATCACAGAGGCCAGCCACGTGGGTTGGCCTGTCCCCTCCCCCCCCACCCGGAAGTAG
>QEPC01009285.1:728843-752234 GCA_003113815.1 Sphenodon punctatus
GGCAAAGGCTGCCTTCCGTCAGTTGTATCTGGTGCAGAGGTTGCATCCGTACGTCTCTGGCCCAGACCTGGCCTTCCTCGTCCATGCCTTCGTCACCTAGAGGCTGGACTACTGCAACATGCTCTACGTGGGGCTGCCCTTGTTCCTGGTCTGGAGGCTGCAGCTAGTGCAGAATGCGGTGGCCCGCCTCCTTCCAGGGACAGGTCGCCGGGACCACATAACACCTGTGTTCCGGGCTCTGCACTGGCTGCCGATAGCGTGCCGAACCAGGTTCAAGGTATTGGTATTGATCTATAAGGCCCTTTACGGTCTCGGCCCCTCATACCTCAGGGATCGCCTCGCCCTTCACGCCCCAGAGCGGCTCCTTCGGTCTGCCGGGGGTGCCTTCTTGGAGGTCCCCTGTGTTAAGCAGGGGGCCACAATGGAGAGGGCATTCTCGATGACCGGGCCGCACCTTTGGAATTCCCTCCCGGAGGAAGCTTGCCTAGCCCCGAGCCTTTTAACATTCCGGCGAGTTTGTAAAACCTGGTTATTCGCCCAGGCCTTTGGGGAGGGTGGGTTAGTATCTCCTACCCTTCTCTATTACACTTTATTATTTTTGTCCTTTCCCAGTTTCAATTTGTAAGATTTTTTATGACTTTTAAAATATTTTTAAGGTTGTTTTATTGGAAATTTGTTAGCCGCCCTGAGCTGCTTGCAGGAGGGGTAGGGTATAAATGTATTAAAATTAAAATAAAATAAATAAAAATTAAAATAAAATAAATAAATAAATAAATAGGCCCCTGGGAGATGAATTGTGGGTGAGTGGGGTCTGAAGGCCCTATGTTTGCGTGAGGGAGGTGCTGAAATTCCAGAGGATTTGAGTTGTGTTTGATTAGCAAAATTGTGATTCTGTGTCAAACCTATTGTAAATTTGCTTCCCAGCATGTATAGTTATGCAAATCAAGTTAATTATGCAAATATTAATGCTCATGGTGAATTTGCAGAATTTGGCTTCACAGGTTGCAGAATTTAAGATTTTTTGGTACAGTCAACTTGGGTCCCTGAACAAGGGAGACCCGACAGGACAGGGCAAAGGGGTGCAAGGTAAGGACAGAGCAGGAGGGGAGCCGGGCCAAGAGGGAACACAAGCTAGGGGAGAGGGGGATAAGGCAAGGCTCAGGAAGAATGGGCAATCATGAGGGGAGCCAGACCATAGAGATAAGGAGAACCCTAAACAAGGGACACCCGACAGGACAGGGTGAAGGGGTGCAAGGTAAGGACAGAGCAGGAGGAGAGCCGGGCCAAGAGGGAACACAAGCTAGGGGAGAGGGGGACAAGGCAAGGCTCAGGAAGAACGGGCAACCATGGGGGGAGCCAGACCAGAGAGATAAGGAGCACCCTAAACAAGGGAGACCCAACAGGACAGGGCAAAGGGGGGAAGCACAAGACCAGGACAAGACAGGACTGGGCGCAAGGGGGGGGGGTGGAACCCTAAACTAGGATGAGGGAGGTAAGCCAGGACAGGATAAAAGGAGGGGGAGCTCAGTGCTAGGAAGCAGGACTCTAGTAATTGAAGCCCCAACAGGAACAAAGCTACAGGGGATCAGGGCTATGGCCAGAGAGGAGAACAGGGGAAGGGCAGGAGCAGGACTAAAGAGGACAAGAACTATGTCCAGAAGGGAAAGCTAGATTATGACACACAACATCCACTGGGTCACAAGGAAGAAGACCAGGATCCACAATACAAAAGGGAGGAACACAGCACTAAACACAAGGGGGAACCACAGGGCTCCCAAGTTCTTTACACAGAAGTCCACAATAGTAGACGAGACAAACAAACAGACACAGCGAGCACAACCATCCACTAATACACACGCTGGTAAGAGCAGTTACTCCCACAGCTTCCTGTGGCCACACCCTGGCTTAAATACTAATAGTGGCCAAGCAGGAAGCTGGGAGACAGAACAAAGGAGACAAGGTACAGCTGGGGAACGGGCATGGCAGCACAGGGGAACAGAGACTCAGGGAATGACATAGAAAGGGGAAGCTGTCTGATTAACACCATCTGAGGTGGCGCTAGCCTCAAAGGCAGCATCTCCCAGGCCAAGGGTTCAAGACCCATCCATGACACTGAATTATCATTTCTCTTTTACCAAGTTACTGAGTTTGCATTATGTGTCATTTACTGAGTTACCAATTTACCGTTTTTCCATCCACTTCTATTCGTCCATTGGATATTTTCCACAGGTGCAAAATTTTCTACCTACTTCAGCTCTACTCTCTCCATCACTGTTGGCTCTATAGGGAGAGAGCCTCAGTTCTATGCTGTTGGCCAAGAACATAGAGCAAAGGTTCCCAAACTGTGGGTTGAGACCCCAAGAGGGGTCACATCATCTGTGAATGGGGTCACCATCCTGTTTGCTATTTGATACACTTTGTATGTCTTTGTTGTGTCTCAAAATGGGGCCACGCACACAAAAACAAATGAATTAATTTACTTACAGGAAGGTGGGCTTAGGGTAAATATTAAGCTAAATATTAGAATAATTTAACAGTGCCTAGGGAGGTTGTGGAATCTCTTTCCCTGGAGACTTTTATGAAAAGACTGGCTGGGTATCCGTTAGGGGGCCTTTAGGTTTAGGGTATCCTGTCACAGCAGGTAGTAGGACTAGATAACACTTGATGTCACTTCCAACCCTTCTGTTCTATGATTTTATGGTTCTTTCCTTCTCTCTCCTTATGTTTCCCTCCCTTTGTCTCCTCTTACTTGTCCATACTTTCTCATGTTCCCACAAACAGCTCAATCAAATGAAAAAGCCTAAATCTGCTTGTACGTCGGTATTGTTCACACATCAAGCACAAGCCCAGTATTCAGGAGTAGGAGTCAGAGTATGTACTCTGGAATAAAGAGGAGTCCATAATCCACTTTGCTTTCTAAATCAAAGTAGTATGTTGTAAAGTGAATCCTCTCCATGTTTGGTTGGTGAACCCAGTATGCAAATCATTCCCAGGCTGAAGTGCACATCGCTACCTCGACAGCTGTGGAGTCTATAGTTCTTCTTTGGCACTAAACTCGCAGCAAAACATCCCAGAATGCTTTGCTGCAAGACATGAACGGATATGTGTCATTGTGAGCACTTTCCTAACATGACCACTACCAGCCAACTAGCAGCTAAATCAGTTTGAAAGTCTGGTGTGAACAATGCAGGAGGGAGTTACTAAAACCAGAAACATTAATTTGGTTTTGCTAAATCATTTTTGTTTGTTTGTTTGTTGTTTTTGCTTTCTACTTGTGAATTTTCCTCTTAGAGTGTAAACCCCTTGGGCTGGGACCTAATTCTAATCATGACTTTTCAGCACTGGACTCATTGCTGTCACTATATATTACTACTACTATTAATAATAATAGTAACCGTTTGGGAACCGCTGGTGTAGAGTGGTTCCCAAATTATCACTCCTTACTGAGCCATGTGAGAGAGCAGCTGTTTCCAACTTAGGCTCTCCTGCTGGGGGTGTGTTTGAATCTCATTGCCACCTCACAGATTGTTTACAGAGCTGGGATGTTTTCATTGTACAAATGAATGGAGGCAGCATGACAGTCGCTGAAAGGAGAGGAGTACGACTAAAGGGTTCAGAGGGAGCGCTTTGAAATGGACAGGCAGCCACATGTCCACCCCACTGTGCTTCCCTCTGATGCTCCAACTCCTTACCCGTGCCTCCCACACAAGTGCCTTATAAGTTGTGGGGCCACAGTCAAGGGGTCTGAGGGTTCTGCTAAAAATATAGAGAGGGAACAAATGCCCCACCCCTTCTCTATGTGGCAGGATGCTATAGTAAGTCACTTCAGGAGTTTGACCCTAGTAGGGTAGCACCCTAGCAACATCTAGACCTGAGCCTAATTAGCGTCAGTTAAGCAGAGTGGAGCAGGAGACTTAATACGCACTAGGTGACGCTCCAAGGAGGGAGCAGGGTGGAGAAGCTTGTCAGGCCGGGTTGGGCCAGGCTGCCATAAGCGAGGGACTGCCAGCGAGTTTCCATCTTCACCCAGGGACTCCAGGTTTTGCCCCAGAGTAGAGCTGAAACAGGTAGTAAATTTCGTACCTGCAGGTAACACCCAGAATTTCAGGTAGACATCTGTTACATAATTGGTATTCGCATTATTTTTATACATATATTTTAATGTATTGTAACCTACCCTGGGCCATAGGGAGAGAGCAGGGTAAACATTTAAATAAATAAAATACCAAGACAGGTATTGAATACCTTGGCGCATCAACCCCGCCAGCTGGCTCCAGGCCACGCCCCCCACGCCGACAGCCGCAGCGTGCTCCGGGACTCAGAGCCACCCCCGCCTCCAGAAGACAGAGCAACCCCGCAGATAGGACCCAGCAGCATCACTCCAACTCAGCCGGAGTGATTCCTTTACATCAACAGCCACCATGATTCCTTTAGATCAACTCCGCCAAGGCTCAGCACATGAGCTTCACCCTCTGGAAGACCCTACTTATACTATGGAAGAGGCCCTCATCAAGAGGGCTCATCAGATTGTGGTGCCCCCATCCTGTCAGCCCCACCTCTTGTGGGCTCACCACGATGCGCCCTTGGCTGGCCACCCTGGTGCTGAACAAACCGTAGAGCTCCTCCAGTGACATTTCTGGTGGCCAACTATCGCTGCGGACGTCCAAGATCACGTCAAAGCCTGTGCCATCTGCGCCCATACTAAGGTGCCAAGACGAGCTCTGCTCGGCCTACTACACCTTGCTACTACCCCCTTGGGCCCCTGGCGCCGAGTGGGCCTTGACTTTATAGTGGAATTACTTCTTTCTTGAGGCTATGACACGGTCTTTGTGATTGTAGACCACTTTACAAAATTGGCCCATTTTGTCGCCTGCAAGGGCCTCCCTACTGCACCACGTATGGCACTTCTATTTCTATGCCATGTGGTGAAACTTCATGGATGGCCAACTGAAATTTTCAACGATCGTGGGATGCAGTTTGTCTCACTCTTCTGGGCTGCCCTCTTTAAGGCCCTACGGGTGAAATTGAAGCCATCAATAGCCTATCATCCCCAAACCAACGGGCAGGTAGAAAGAGTAAATAAAAATTTTGAACAATACTTATGATGCTATATTGACTACCTCCAAGATGATTGGTACGCATGGCTTCCCATGATGGAGTTTGCCTATAACAATGCCTTCAATGCCTCCTTAGGGAAATCTCCCTTTTATGTAACCTATGGATACCACCCACAAATAAGCTCCCCCGATATCCCCGTACTCTCTGTTCCGGCCGCCGGGGCCCTTGCACAACAGATCCAGCAAATTCAAGCGCTGGCCAAGGCTACCTTAGAGAAAGCCCAACAGTGTTATAAGGCATATGCCGACAAGCACCGTCGGCCGGCTCCACAGTTGCAACCAGGAGATTTGGTCTGAGTCGATCGGCGGAACTACCCCTCCAAACGCCCCTCGGCGAAACTCGACCACATATAATTTGGACCCTTTCCCATCCTCCACCAGGTAAACTATGTCACTTACACCCTGCAAATCACCCCTCATTTACGAATACACCCCACCTTTCATGTCTCACTCCTGAAGCTCGCTTCTCAACTTGACCCCTCTGAGGCTCTGGGGCTCTGGGACATCGCCCTGTCCCCTGCCAGCCCAGAACCAGACTATGAAGTCCGAGCCATCTTGGATGCCAAGTTGCACTGAGGACGGCTACAATATCTCATAGATTGGCACGGATATGGCCTGGAGGAGCGCTCCTGGGAGCCCGCAGCCAATGTCCAGGCACCTTGGCTCCTCCGCCTTTTCCATCACCGCCATCCGGATAAACCTGGACCTGCCCGGCATCTGCGGGGGGGTCATCAAGGGTGGGTACTGTCAGTAGCCCCCCCCCCCTTGGCGTATCAACCTCGCCAGCCAGCTCCAGGCCACACACCCCACGCCGACAGCCGCAGCGTGCTCCAGGACTTGGAGCCGCCCCTGCCTCCAGAGGACAGGGCAACCCCGCAGGCAGGACCCAGAAGCGTCACTCCAGCTCAGCCGGCCCCTAGCACAGCGGGGCCATGCCCCCATGCCCCCCCGCGATGCTCAGCGCGCATTCAGGCACGTTCAGGGGGCGGGGCCTACGCCTTATCTGCCAACGCTGCAGAGGATGCAGCGCCGGTGAACAGAACTGCACCCCTGGAGAGACTGGCCCCCTGCTTGAGCTAAGTGACTGGAATTGCCCTGTTGTTTCTTGCACCCTCACCTCCTCCCTTGTCCTCGCTAGCCCTCTTCCCCCTCCCTGCCTGGTTGTGCTTGACTTCCTCCCTGGATCCGTGTGTGAGTGGAACCTTGCCCCTTTTACCTGGAGAGAGAGGATTAGTGTGTAAGAGCCTACGGGCTGTGGATCCCCTTCCACCTCCTGGGCCTCTCCCCTGCTCCCTTCCCCCCTCGTGGTGTGAGAGCCCCCTGTCCCCGCTCCCTCTGACCCTGGGTCCCGTTCCCCATTTTCCCAGCACTCCCACACTCAGCCTTCCATTCTCCTTCCCTGTGGTGTGCGTATGGTACCCCCACCTCGCTTATAGCTCTGCGCCCTATGATGATAGGGACCTAACTTCCTGGTGCACTCGCACGTGGAAGGGCCCACATACTATCCTGATGGCCATTTTCCCTCATGTACCCCATAGCAGAGCCTCCCTGAGTGTCTGCCCTTGGTGTGGCATATCCCTCGCCTTCCCAATCTACCCCCTCTTCCCTCCCCCCTCTGACAATACCCAAGATACCAGATATTACCATTACCAGCTTTCCATTTTACCAACCCATTCTGGCTTACCTTGTTACAATTTTAGCTTCTTTCACATTTCATCATTTCAACAAGAGGGGCCATGGAACAATAAATGAATGAACAGAAACAGTCGGAAAGCTAGTAAATTGTTAACTCAGTAGGGGTGTGCAAACGCGGTTCGGAAGTTCGGAGTTTGGACCAAACTCAAATAGTTCGGTCGACTAAACTGAACTTCTGAACCGAACTTGAATTCAGCTGAACTGTTCAGTCGAATCCAAACCAGTTCGGAAGGCCAAAAAACCCAGTTTTGAATGTACAAACTCAGTTCAAAAGTTCGGAATTCGACCGAACTCGAATAGTTCGGTCGACTGAACCGAACTTTCGAACTGAACTTGATTTTTGAACCAAACCGAATTTCCGAACTCGGTTCTGTTTGCACATCCCTAGAACTCAGTGAAACGGCACAATAAAGAGCGCAAAGGTGAGAATCCTGGCCTGCAGTCCTTGCAGAAGGGGGGAGGGCGGCAAGATACCTCGCTGAAACGAGATCAGGGAGATACCTCGCTGAAACGAGATCTCAGTAAACCAAGTAATCTCAATGAAATCCTGGTGCTTGCTCTCTTCTGGGACAAACCGAGCACTGGGATGTGCTCCTCAAGTTCTTAATGAGCAAAAAACAAGTTCAAAAATCCACCAAAACTGACAAGCACCAGCTGGGAGCGTTGGGAAGGGGAACCCCAGGCTCTTGTCAATTTCAAAGGCCATTTTCACATACACACACACACACACACACACTCTGCCAAACAGCTGTTTAGCAGTGTGAGGGTGGAAGATCACAGCAGCCGATCCCAGCACCTGTGCTCCCTGGTCTGACTCACCTTGCCACCGAGGTAGGACTCTTCCTCTCCCAGTCATTGCTGGCTGCTCCCTGCTCCCTTCCTCTCCGCCCTGCCTACGAGATGCGCAGCTGAACCCCCTAATGGATCCACATTTCCAGAGGGACCAATATCAGAGGTGCACGCAAGACCCATGCACACATCTGATATTGGTCCCCCTGGGAATGGAGGCCCCATTAAGAGGAGTGCATGCAGGTGGGAAGAGGCCTCCGTGCTTTCCTCCCCTCTCAGAAAAAGCCAAGCAGGGAACTCCCCAAGTGCAGCTATGCAGCTTTCAGGCAAGGGGAGGGAAAGGGAGCGACCAGGAGCCCTAGCCCAGAGATGAGGTGAGTCATCCCAGGAAGCATGCGTGCAGAAGGTAGGGGACTCATACACACACGCCAGAACTTCACAGATGAGAGGCACTGGGTGGGAGCACCTTCAAGCAACCCATTGGGTGGCGTTCAAAGGTTCCTTCCTCTCATATTGCCAAACAGTTGTTTGGCAGCGGGGGAAGCGCGCAGCCAGCCTTTGAAACCTACAAGCGCTCCCCTCCCCCCAGAAGCCATTTTTTTAAACTGCTCACTGAGAAATCACACCAGGTTAACCTCCCCTGTGCAATTACAAAGGGAGCTCCAGCCAGAAGCCAGGATTGTCTGCAGGAAACAGGGTTTTAGTAATTAAGCAAAGTCCTTTCTTTGTAAAAGCCATTTATTCAGTTCCTCCAGGAGCTGAGTTCCAGGGTTTATGGCTGACCTTGCGGATACGGGAAGAAGCGACTGGAAAGCTACTGAGCTGGGACAGAGAGAACTCTTTCTGTTTATTTAATAGAACTGAACCAAATATTCAAATAGATTTAATAATTAGTAGAATTTTGCAAATTTGAATTTGGCACTGTCATTTGCAAAATTCATGGTGAAGTTTTCAAGGGGGTTGTCAAGGGGTGCCTCCACACGAGCTGCGGAGGGCTCAATTCCTGCATGCCCCATGACAGGCAATTGCTGCTGCCACACTTTGGGGCCAGCACAGGGAGCAGGACAGATGGTTGCTCCTGCTTTACCCCCTGCGGGGCAGGCAGACCGCTGTTGGCTGTCCCACCATGCCCCATGGCGGGGCGAGTCGCCACCCACAGAGCAATCGCCTGGCCCTGCCCCACCTCCCTCCCCCGGCCCACCCACTATCTCACCCCAGGCCATGATGTGGCTGCATGGGATTGGAGCTAGCGCCCACCACTCAAAGCCCCGCAGCAGACCTCATCATGTGGCGGGGCAGACAGGGACTGGGAACACAAGCAGCGGCACCTGGGGCAGCCTTACCTCACTTTGGTTAAGGCTGCTACGCATTGTGTCCTCGGCCTTCTTCCGAGAACACAGCGCATAGCAGCCAGCTACCCACCCTGCCGCACAGTGGGGTGAGTATCTAGCGGCATCATGTGGTTAGACTGCCCGGAGTGGATTAAGATTGCCCAAGGTGCAGTAAGTGCATCGTGTGGCTGCACTCAAGGGTGGTTCTTTGTGTATGTTTTAAATGGTATTTGCTAATTCGTTCATTTAGCATTTGATATTCAATAATTTTCTGTTCAGTATTATTATTTATACAACACTTTCAGTGTTTAGTGCTTCACCATCATTGTCTAGTGCACACTTACAAGAAGTTCCCTGTGAGTTAGGTCATTATGATTTCCATTTTACAGATGGGGAACTGAGACTGAGAGACAGTGACTTGCCTAATACCAGCCAGAAGGGAGGTGGCAACCTCAAACACTGAACATTAGTGCAAATAAGGCCTAACTAAGCAGGACACTTAGGGCTCAGTCCACCACCATTAAAGACAACAGCTCACCACCTCCCATTCCGTGGATGGAGGATTGCACCCTCAGCATAGTCCATATTAAAAACTCACCTACCACTTCCTGAATAAGACCTATGCTCATTTTTGGATTTCACCTCAAGATAGAACAGGTAGTAATAAAAGCCAGGTGGAGAAAGTTCATCTGTGTCTAAGGCAAGGAGCAACCTGCCTGGGCTGCTGCCCTTTTAAGAGTTCTGCAGGTGCTAGCCAGGACTGGATAGGCTGGGATGCACCAGGCAACCAACTGGAAAGGGCTTGGTGAGACCAGTCCTGAAGCAGGAGAAAAAACCCACTAACAAGACAATAGTGAACGTGGAGGGTACTGGCCGTTTAAGAACTGAAAACCTGAATGCCTAGCTATGCCCACTGGAGGGGTATAAGAGGAGGCAGTCTAGGCTATGGCCAGCGACACAGCTCTCATTTTCATGCTGAGAGCTCTTTCAGCATGGACCTTGACCATGGTCCTGAAGGTGAAGGCTACTGAGGCCGAGAGGGATAAGCAAGGAGGGGAGCCACCAGAATGCTTGGGATAAGCAAGGGCTAAGCAACTGGAGTGCTGGAGACTGGACTCCTGAGGTCTGCTGTCCAGAGTCCTGAAGCAGCCCGCAAAGCCTGTATCTGTGAGTAACCAGCCAGAGGACTGTGGCCTGGCTGGACTGAGATTAGATAGGGCTGGGGTTGCCGGAGTGCTGTTTCCTGGCGTCAGCAAGACTGATACCAGTGTGGCGAGACTTGTAGGAACCTGTGAAAGGCTGAAGCCTGTGAACCAGCTGGTGTACAAAACTTTGAACTGAGCTAATTCCCAAGGGCGGGGTTGCTTTTGTGGGGTCTGATCCTGCAAGGACCCGTCCCAGGCCGAGCCCACCTTGTTACACTGTCTCTTTGCATTTCACTTAACAATACAAAAATTAAGGAAAGGGGGTAATCAGTTGAGATACAGCCCCCATCAGCTGTGGATGGTTCAAAAGTCACTCATATGAGCCCAGGGGGGCTCTTAGCAGGAACTCTTTATATGACATAGTAGCACCCTCATTTCACAGCTGTTTCTGGCAATTCACTCTCTTAAGGCCATGGGTGTTAGCTCATGGACTGGAAGTCTGCCAGACCCTCGAGCTGCTCAGTGCCCCCTCTCCCTGAAGCTGCCTCCCACAGAGTTCCCCCGACCTCAGTCTGCCTGCACACCACCACCCTCCCTTCCGCCATAGAGTTGTGGTTGCTCCTGCCACCGCTGTAGACTGCCAACTTTATGGTCGTGAACGCCGCCTGCCCCATGCCCCCACCTCATCCCGTCAGACGGGAGGCAGCCCGAGGGCAGTGAGTTACCACACACAGTGTGCTCCGCTTTTCTGGGGATGACGCCGCACAGAACTGCCCCAGCTCAAACCAGAGAGAACATCTGGCAGCTACCCTTCACAGGGGCAGGTAAATCTGTAGCAAATGGGGGACCTTGTCTCATCTGTTAACACCCCATGTCCATATCAGGGGGATCCTGTCATCTCTTATTGTCAGGTATGTCACGATTCAAGTTCCAAATTAGGGTAGAATAGGGCTTGGGCAAGATCAAGAATAGGGCAGGGCACTGGAAGAGGAAGTGGCTCAGCTTCCTGTGACTGGAGTGCGGGCTTTTATCCAGGTCAGGAGTCAATCAAGCAACGGGGGGCGGGGGGTGGCAATGGGCCAGAACCAGGAGCCTACCACGGAGCTCAAGGAATGTGGCCTGGCCAGCACAGGAGATCCCCAAAAAGGAAACCACAAAGCCAGCCCACTGTGCAATGGTGAAGTCAGCCACCCCACCCCCAAAAAAACCCACCACTTCAAGGCTCAAAATCGATACCAATCCCAATAATGGCACTAATAATGAAAAACAAAATTTTGTTAATAATGATAACTAAAATGACAGTTTTTAATAACAAAAAAAGAAAAAGAAATGACATGGGTCCCTGGTGCACACCCCTACTGGCGGAACAGCCAGGTCTTGCATCTTCGTCGAAAGGAAGACAGGGCTGGGGCCACCCAGGCTTCTGCCGGGAACAAGTTCCACAGCCTTGGTGCAGCCACTGAGAATGCCCTCTCCATAGTCACCCCCAGGATACCCAGGGGACTTCGAGAAAAGCGCCCCCGCTCGACCGCAGGGGTCGATCCAGAGCCCGAGAAGTGAGGCAGTCCCATGGATAAGTAGGACCTAGGCCATATAGGGCTTTATAGGTAAGCACCAACACCTTGAATTAGGCCTGAAAGACTATAGGCAGCCAGTGCAGAGAATGGAGCACCGGTGTAATGTGCTCACAGCAGCCCGTCCCCGTAAGGGGGTGGGCCACTGCATTCTGCACCAGCTGCAGTCTCCGAATCGTCATCATGGGTAGCCCCACATAGAGCACGTTGTAATAGTCTACTCTTGATGTGATGAAAACATGGATGATAATGGCCAGGCTGCAGTCTGAGACATATGGCTGAAGCCGTCTCACCAGATGTAACTGGTGAAATACACTTTTTGCCAAAGCATCCACTCAGGCATCCAGGTGGAGCTGGGAATTGAGGAGCACTTCCAGACTGTGAACGTGGGGGACCAGTGTGGGTGAACCCCATCAATGATGGGGGATGCCACCCCCACCACCCTCCCCACTAGCATCATCTCTGTTTTGTCAGGATTCCGCCTCAGTCAGCTTGCCCTCATCCAGTCCCCCACAGCCGCCAGACACAAAGTAAGCACCGAGACTGCTCGGTCAGATGAAAATGAGAGGTAGAGTTGGGTGTCATCAGCATATTGATGACACTGAACACCAAATCCTCTCACGACCTCACCCAGCGGCTGCATATACACGTTGAACGGGAGAGGGGACAGAATGGAACTTTGTGGAACTCCACACGAGAGGTCTTGGGGAGATGAAAAATGATCCTCGAGTACCACTCGCTAAGTTCTTCTGGCCAGGAAAGAGCAAAACTATTCAAGAACAATCCCACTAACCCCAGCACGGTCCAGCAGAGTCACCAACATCTCGTGGTCCATGGTATCAAAAGCAGCTGACAGATCTAACCAAGTTAGCAGGGTCAAGCAACCCTGATCCAATTCACGGCAGAGGTCATCAACCAAAGCCACAAGCGCAGTCTCAGTGCCATAACCCAGACAAAAGCCAGACTGCGGGGATCCAGAAAACAAATATGGTTGAGGTGTTCCTGCAGCTGCTGAGTCACTACCCATTCAATAACCTTCCCTAAAAAGGGAAGGTTAGAGACAGGCCAATAACTGGCGAGAGAATCAATGTCAAGCAATGTTTTTTTGAGCAGAGGCTGCACCACTGCCTCTGAGGCAGCTCGGCATCCTGCCCTCCTGAAGGGAGGCATTGAGTCTGTCCTCCCCACCACCACCACCATCCATGCCCAACATGACCCCAATAAGCTGTCCCTCTCCAAACAGGCTTCCCCCTCCAGCATGTAATTCTTAGGGATGGGTGAACGTGGTTCAGAGTTCGGACCGAACTCGACCAGTTCGGTCAACCGAACCAAACTTCCAAACCAAACTCGATTTTCGAACCGAACTGAATTTCCAAACTCATCTCTGTTCGCCCATCCCTAAAAGATAATATTCCATTTAGTTCAATGGGGTTTGAATTTCTGAACTTTGTTCGGAAGTTCAGAGTTCGGACCGAACTGAACTTCCGAACTGAACCAAATTTCCGAACTTGGTTCTGTTCGTCCATTCCTAGTAATTCTCAGTCTCCACCACCACCACCCCCAGTGTGGCCCATAGCTTGTATTGGTGCAGATGTATGAACAGTGAGACCCCGGCATGCTGATCAGTTGGGCCTATGTAAAGTGTAAGGACAGCCCTCAATCCACCATTACGCTTACGATGCCACAGCCTAGGGGGCTGTGGGTGAGGAAAGGCTCTGTCAGTAGTTGAGAACCTTTCCCTTCTATGGGTTACCTTGAAAATTAGTATAAGCTCCACAGGCAATATAGGAGTTGGGGGCAGGGGTGCCTAAGGGGTGTTCTCAAGATGGCATAAGGAAGGGGATGGTCCAGATCATGAATGTGTGTCAGATGGAACCATCCCCTCCCTTTCCCTGAACTCATTCCTTCAGTGCTAGAGAGTAGGGATGGGAACTACAAGCCATATCCAGGAACCAGAAAGGGGACAAAGACTGCTGCAGCCCACAGACTGGAAGTTCCTCACCCCTGTGCTAGCCACTTAATCATTCCTTCATCCTAAAACCTTGTACATTGCTTCATATAAATAGTTCAGGCCACATGTAGTCTGGAAATCTCTCCTCATCACCCCAAATTCTGCAACCAGGAAACGCAAATTCCATGGACAGAAAATCCACGTTTCACAAATGAATGCTTTCTTATACGACCTCCAAATGTGACTCACACCAGTTAATTGCAATAGCTTAATTTTGGCTAAATATTTGTTTTGTTTGAATCTTCATTAACAAGCCACATACCTTGAATCCCTTGCTTTTGGTGTAGGTTTACAGGAGGGCTCCCAAGCTATGACCTATAGGGGCCGCTAAAGGTGTTCTCTAGTAGCTCAGGTGAGAGGGGCTTGTGGTTTTGAAGTTAAAGGGCACAAGAAAGACTGTGATTTTGTCATTTTATTTTAGTGAATTTCATGGCAGACACAGGGTGAAAAATGGAAAGGAATGGAAAGGTCACTGAATAATGACATTTTGCTACATCAAGACACACAAGGTTTATAGTAATAAAAGTGTCGTTTTTTAACACAGCGTTCAATACTAATGTGTAAAATTTAGAGTCAATAATAGGGAGCCCACTGCCTTAGGGGGGAATCACACGTGCAGCAATTATCTGGATTTTTAAAAACTGGTTCTCAATAGTTCGCTGTTAACAAGTCCTGTTGCATTCACATGCATGCCATACCGATTTTAAGTACAGCGAAATAATGCATTCAGACCTTCTTGTAGTGCGTGCTTACCCGGCTGCTCAGTGCGATTCAGTTACAGGAAGTGGCCTGTGGGGAGCCAGAAGGTTGCTACTTTGTAGCAAAGTACAACTTTGCTACAACCTTTGCTGCAACTTTGCAAACTTTGCAACAACCTTTGCTACAACCTTTGTAGCAAAGGTTGCTACTTTGTAGAATCAGGGAGTAAAGAGGGAGAGCCTGAGGCTGCTGGAAAGAAGCCCCTCGCATTCTCTCCCTGGTTTCTTTCCGGTATCCCGCTGCTGCTACTGCTGCAGCACTACGGTAGAGGCAGAGGCAGATGATTGAAAGTCCCTTGGAGGGAAGAACTTTTTTGGGGAGAAGCATGGAGGGGAAACATGGAGGGGAAGAACTTTTTTGGGGAGAAGCTGGCTGCAGCCTGCACCCAGCGAGGCAACTACAGGGCTCCAGCTGGTCTCACTGCTTCCGGTAGGGGCAGGAGTAAAACAGCGCACTTGGAAGCACGGTTGCATTCACATCAGAAAAGATTACACACTAGTTAAAACCAGTACGATGTTGCTTTCACACTGCTGTTAAGTGCGGATTTATTGAAAACGGACAGCAAAAAGGTAGGTTTGAGTAGCTTTTCAACACGCATTGCTTTAGTGCGATATTGACTCCATTTAATCGAATTTAAGTGTTCAGACAGGCATGAAACATTCGTTTTTTTAAAAAAATCGCACAGATCAGAACGTCTGAATCCCCCCTTAGTCTGCTGACAAGTTTAACCATTTCTTTAGTCACCGTTTACACAATCATTTTTTCTGTGAAGCAGTATCAGATAGTTATCTACTTGGTAGAGTATCGCACAAACAGTAGTCACTCATTTCCCTTGTGGTAATATGCAATGTGCGGTTCTGCCACAATGGAGCATCATGAGATGCTTCTTCAGAGTGGAAGGGGGCATACTTTATATCCTCTGAATGCAGCAGGGGAGATAAAGCATGTGCAGAACAGAAATGAATCCAAGATCAGAGTTCGGTTACCATGGAGTTGAAACAGGAAGTAGATTAATTAGCTACCTGGGGATACCCACACAAGTACAGGACCCAGAGGCCTGCTTTGAGGCCTGGGTCAGCAACCCAGAGCATGCACAGTAGGAATGTGTGAACAGACTGGAGTGTGGACGTTCGGACTAAAAACTTAGTTCAGGTTCGTGGGTTTGGTCCCACAGAGTTCGGACCCCCCGAAAGTTTGGAATGTTCAGTCGCGGCAGAGGCTTGGGGCACTCCAGAGGTGCCCGTGGGGGCATGGCAGGTCATCGGAGACACAGCAGCAGCAGAGACCGGGAAGGCTTGGGGCTTGGCACCCCAGGTTGCCCAGGCAGGCAGGCTCAGCATTTGGCCCCCAGGGGTGCCCGAGGGGGCATGGCTGGCTGTCTGAGACCCAGCAGCAGCACGGACCGGGTGTTGCAGGTTCGCTGGCATCGATGGAGCATTGGCAGACAGTGAAGTGGAACAACCACTTTCCCTGCCTGGAACGTAGGCCCCAGAACCCCGACGGTGGGTCCTGGAGCTGGAGTGGCTGTCTGTTTCTTGATGCAGTGGAATGACAGCTCCCTGTGAGCGGAATGGTGGCTCCAGAACCCTTACGGTGGGTCCTGGGACTAGAGGGGCAGCTTCTGGATGAAGTGGAATGACAGCCCTCCCTGACTGGAACATAGGCTGACTGGCATCGGTGGAGCATTGGCAGACAGTGAAGTGGAACGACAGCCCTCCCTGCCTGTAACGTAGGCCCCAGAACCCTGGTGGTGGGTCCTGGGGATGGAGTGGCTGGCTGTTTCTTGATGCGGTGGAATGACAGCTCCCTGTGAGTGGAATGACGGCCCCAGAACCCTGATGGTGGGTCCTGGGGCTGGAGTGGCATTTTCTTGATGCTATGGAATGATGGCTCCCCTTGACTGTAACATAGGCCCCAGAACCCTGATGGTGGGTCCTGGGGCTGGAGTGGCTGCTTCTTGATACCGTGGAATGACGGCTCCCTATGAGCAGAATGATGGCCACAGAACCCTGACGGTGAGTCCTGGGGCTGGAGTGACAGCTTCTGGATGACGTGGATGGACAGCCCTCCCTGCCTGTAACGTAGGGCCCAGAACCCTAATGGTGGGACCTGGGGCTGGAGTGGTTGCTTCTTGATGCCAGGTATAACACCTAAATCTATCTAATCTAATCTAAATAACTGAAACTATAGAGGTAAATGTGTTGAAATGGGTGAAATAGGAGGAGGATGGCAATGGATTGGGAGGAACACAAACTGTTAGGAGAGGGAGAGTTCTGAAAACGCCTGCTGACAGGATCAGTGGCTAGCTCAGAACTATATGGAGGGGGGGGGCAATTACTTTTGTTACTTGCTGCGCCCGCCTTACCACAAGCCCCACTAGCCCGTGGCCAATTGCAGACTGCCAAGCCAGTGGTCTGAGGAAAAGAGGGATGGTGATTGGGTAGACTGGCTGCTAGTCCAAGCCTCTCTCCACCTCTGGGGCCAGGAAGTCTGCTCCTCAGCTGCCCCCCACGCCCCCTGGGCCTGCCTGCCAGGTTTTTCCTGCCTGAACGCCGCCAAACTCATCCGAGCGCACCCGAACCCTTCGGGGCTTCGGGCGTTCAGTTCGGCCATCCAAACTGGCTGAGTTTAGGCCAAACCCCGAATGTTCAAACCGCATTCATACATCCCTAATGCACAAGCCCTGGAAGTGAACGAGAAGTGTGCCAAATTCCTGTTTTGGCAGGTTCTCTAGTTAGTAGTTACCACCTTTCCAGGTTTGACCTGGAACCTCTGGGTTTTCACACATCATCTCCAGATAAAGTCCCTATTTCAAACATCATTTCCAGATAAAGTTCCTATTTCCTCAGGCTATCCAGGGGCACCACTAGAATATTTTTCAGGGGAGTGGGGAACAGAGCTATGTAGGAAAAAAGTTGGGTTGGGGTGAAAACCTTGTTGTGACATCAACAGAACATCCTGAATGCTCTGGAGGGGGCGTGACCATGTCAGAAATGGGCAAGAGAATTCCTTTGCCCCACCTCTTTGGGTCAACGTTTATGGGAAGGCAGAAATCCTAGATGGAAGTTCTGTATCAGAGGGGTTTATAAAGGGTTTAGAAATTATTAATAGGTACTTTAATGAACTGTAAATCAATTCTTATTGATCAGACCAATGGACTGTTTATAATCATCATCAGCTCCTTCCACTGATGTGCTTGTGGCCAACTACATGATGCTGCATCAAACATTGGTTCATCCTTGATTAACCCTTCAGAGTGTGTTTATAAAGATCCCCTTAATAATTAAGTAGGGCTGGTTTTCTTCGTGCTTGTGAGCGTCCTTCTGAGAATTGCTTTAAACATTTCCTCCCCCACTGCTCCATCCGCCCCATCTCAGACAGGCCTTTGACCCCCAGACCTTATCTTGCCAGCAACTGCCGCAGAATAAGAATTTTTCATTTCCTATTAGCATGCCAGGGCTATGAGAGAGGATGTAATTAACCGACAAGCTCATGGGAGGGGCCTTTCCGCTTAAAAGTCCCTCATAAATAAAGCCGATCCTTTTGAAAAATCCTCCGAATTCTCCCAGAGAAGCACAATCCCCATCTATATTTTAACAGTCACTACTGTTGAAGGAATGGGATGGAGAGTACTGGGTCCAATGGAGGAGCAAGTAGCTGTAAGCTAGAACTTCTGGAGACCATGAGGAGTAAACATCTGGAAACTCTGAAGGCATTGAAAAAAACCTGGGGGGGGGGGGGAAGAAAAAAACAGAAGTTTTAGGAAAAAATGAAATATTTGCATATTTGCTTGCCTATCAAAACTAAACTTCGTTATATCCTTTTGGAATCAGAAATAATACATAAAATAGACCTACCCTGACATTATCATTCATATATTAAAAAAACAACACCCGCATGTTTGCAGAGAAGCAGTTAGGAAATTAATATATTCCCATGTATCCAAAATATTGTGACAATATTAGACATTATTTTTAATAGAGGATGCTTACATTTAATAGTTGCAGGCAAAAGTAGCTATACTATGAAGTGATAAGTAACAGATACTTTTATAGTTTTGAAAAGGCATGTAGAACCCAGACTTTTCCTTGTCTGTGTTGGAAGAATGCACAACTTCTGATTCTAAACTTTTACTGTCACTGTGCGCTATAATAATAGTAATACTGTAAGAGTGATTGTTAGTTATCTTGATCCATAGCATGAATGGAACCGTTTCTTTTCAATTTTTCCCAAAATGTCCAAGTTTTCTTTGCCAGGAAAGAAAATCCTGCAAAACAATTGGGCAAAGAATCAGGGCAAAAAAATATTTTTTACTCCTGAAGGTTTCAGGGATTTCTCTCTCTCTCCCCTGCCCCCCGACTTCCAAACACTAAGGTTGAGTGAAACTGTGGCTGCTTGACTGGATCTTACACCCCACTTGCCTTAAAGTTCACCACTGCCTTGCCTGAGACTTTGTGAATGACCTTGGACAAGTCATTCAATCTCTCTCTGACTCGCTTCCCCATCTGGAAAATGGGAACCATGGCATAATGTCTGACACTGGAGGAGGATCAAACCAGGGACCTCAGCAATAGGCATGTGTGTTTATAGCGTGAGCTATCAGGGGCTGTTTCAGACTCGCTTATACCCTCTGGGTTGAGCACAGAGCAGGCCTCAGAATCCCCCTCATGGGGGTAATAATAACACCAGTCCTACCACACAGGACAAATACCTTAAAGAGCGGAAGGTACTGGGTGTTTTCAGGCATGATGTTGGGCACAGATTAATCCGTGCTCAACATCACATGTAAAAGGGACCTCCGGATGTTAACCCAGGCTGCTGCACAGGCCGTGGCAGCACTTAGCCCCAGCTGTTTCTCAGGACCATCCCCGAGGAATGCCTGGGCTAAGCATCGCCAGATGTTGGCCCATGCAACAGGCACTGGACCGGGGTAAAGCCCACTCACACTTACCCTGGTCCAGGTCCATGGCGTTTCCTGGCAGCCGTGGCAGCCTCATAGGCTGCCATGGTCGCCCATCAGGGAACGGAGCAGGCCACTCTGAGCAGTGCAGGGGCAGGGTTGTGCAGACGCACATCCACCCGTCACCCTGTCCTCTCCCTGCTGCCAGCCTGGCTGCTGTCATGTTTGTTGAGCGGCCAGGCCATATCCTGCCCGCAGTGACGGCCCTGAGGATTGAAGCATGGCGGCACTCAGCACCATCATGTGTAAAAACACCCACTCAGGGTTGTAGCTACAATAGAGACAACACCGCCCCTTTGCTGCCTCTAACAACATGGCCATCTCAATAATCAGGGACAACCTGAAATGGAAGAGATGCCTACCGCTTTGCCAACGCACCGAAGGAGACAGGACACAAGGATGGGTTTAAAACGGCCGCACTCTTTATTCAAATCAAATCAGAATTAAAATTGGTGGGGGAAATCGCCTAGTGCGATTTGGGTCCATTACTTGAATTCTTAAACAGACAGCAACTCAGGGGTAGTTTTGATATACCCTCGATTACCACCCCGAATACAAACTCAAAAACATCTCCCCCTCTCCGTGGCCCCTTGTCATGGGTGAGGAGGCCAAAATCCTTCTGAACCTGAGTAAGGAGGAGGGTGCCTACAGGCGGGGGACCATACATGTCCCTACTGCCCTCGCTGGACACCCCTCCCAGGGAGGCTACCCCGCCGCTTGCTGTACCCTGCTTTTGTGACTGGAGTGGCCTTCCCATCTCTTAAGGAGATGACTCGTACATATGCTACTTCTAACCTACTGTAACCTGCAGTACTGAACCCCTGCCACTAAGGGGTCGCCGGGGTACCCAGACGAACCCGACCCCCACCTCCTAAAACTTTTCCAATATAGAAAACAACTTTTTCTTCAGGGCCTCCAAATAGCAATCATTGCCTTCAGCCGACAGGTGCACCCCATTCACCCGATACAGCTTGGGGCACTTATGCGACAGGGAGTGGGTGCTTATGCTCTCTCCTCCCAGGTAGGGCTGATGCGGCAGCAGCTTTTACCGCGCCGCGATTCCGTTCCGCTATTTCGGAATTGCCCCCGCCACACCGCGACATTTCTGCGGATATTCTGCTAATTCCGCCGGAATTCTGCGAATCGCGGAAAAATTGCGGAAAAATTGCGGAAATCGCGGAAAACCACTATTCCGCGATTTTTTGGCGCTGGCGGAATTGCGGAAATAGCGAAAATGTCATGTTTCCACGATTCCACTAAGTTGCGGAATTAAATAAGCGGAACCGCGGAACCGCGGAATGAAACCGCGGAATTAAAGCCTCTGTCATGCCATTCCACTAATTGCGGAAACACTGTTTCCGTCGGAAATAGCTACCGCTGCGAAATTCCGCTACAGCCCTACTCCCAGGCCAGCAAGCCACCTGCCCACATCCCTATTAATAGTTCTTCTGGTCCTATCGACCTTCCTAGGGTGCACCACTTTGCCCCACGTCATATGCTCAGCCAGATCGGTCCATATGATGAGGGTGGAAGGGAAAAGCTTTTTTTTATCTTCCATATGTCCCTCTTGATGTTCCTGATCAACTGGACCCCTTTTAGTTGGGGTATATTGCTTTCGCCCTAGTGGAGGATGAGAACATCGGGTGGGGGGTCCGATCAAGGTGCCCGAAGCACTGGCAAGAGTTGGTGCCACTTCATGCCGCTATGACCCTTCCACTGAATCACGGCTCGCGCTGACAAACCGAGCTGAGTTCCCCACCTCGTTTAGCTGGGCACCTTGCCAGCCCAGCACACAAAACTGTGCCCGACAATCAAGGCATGCTTCCTGCGATGGGGGAGATCACCTGGGGGTGCAAAATCAAGTTCAGGACTGATCCTGGGAGGGGGCCTGCTGAACATAAGACCGGTAAGCCCCATAGCGCCAATGGCTGACGGCACGAATGCCCTGTTCTGACATACCTGCTGCCGCCGCAAAACTGGCAGCCCCTGTACGTAACGCGTGTGTTCCAGATTTGGTCATCGGCAAAACCAGGTGGGTCAGAGCAGCCCTCGGTACTGCTGTACATTGGTAACGAGTCAGATTCATATCTCCAGCGTGCCTGAAGAAAGGGCCGGGTACCGGGGGATGCACCGTTAGGTATGCCTCGCTTGCCCAGACAGGGCACAAGTCTTGTGAGCTGGCTCGGTATAGCCTAACCACCTGCCCTCTTCCCCTCTGATCAGTTTTGGATCGGCGGATCCTTAGTGAGAGTGCCACTGGGCCGATCTGGATGTTGCCGAAATTAAGCGTCCTACCTGTGGTGTCCCTGGCTGGTTCTACTATGATTTCACTTACATGGAAGGCCCCGAAGAAAGACAGTTTAAACACTGAACTAAATAAAGAAATCTCAAAACTGTCAAAACAAATTTGGGGCAAAACCCCGCAAATGTCCAGCAGCAAAGGCAGGGTGATAGAGGTTCTTTGGTCCGGGATGTGGCTTTGTTCCCTAGCCCACCTCTCGAGCAAGCGCCTGGTGAAAAAAAACCCTGTCGGGAGGGGGGTGCCCAGCCAGATTGCTCATAAAACCAAGTGCCAATAGTTTGCCGGCTATGGTACCCGGGGCAGCCCCCTTTCACCTCATGTGGAGGGTGAATTGGAGCATCTGTGGCTCTGGGATCCGGAAGCCCTGCCCCCACCCTTGGGACAGTCGGTATTGTTGGAACTCCCAGAACGCTCAATCATAGGCAGCCTTTGTGCATGGTGCCAAGGATCCCTGAATGGCAGCATACAGCTCTATGACCCAAGGCTCCACACCAACGACGGCAGTGGCTCTGGGGTCACCCTGGCCCATGGCGCCAGCGAGCAGAAACACCCCATCTGGAAGTGAGAAAGGGTGTTGGCTACACCGTTGTCAATGCCAGGAACGTGCCTAGCTTGTGTTAAAGTTCAAACAGGTGAGCACAAACGCCCTAACAAGCTTCATCACCCGTGGGGACTGGGAAAACTGCGTGTTAATTATGTGGACTATGACCTGGTTTTCGCACCAGAAAAGTACTGTCTGGTCTGCAAATTCCCGCAGCCAGAGGTGAACGGCCACCACAATGGGGAAACGCTCGAGGAAGGTGAGATCCCTAGTGATTCCCGCCTTGTTCCATTTGGGTGGCCAAGGGGCTGCTGCCCACCTTTCCCTGAAAACCACCGGCGGCATTGGAGTGCACCTGGAGCTCCACTTCCAGCAAACGCTGGTCCCTCCAGAAACTAGTTCCGTTGAAACCTGCCAGAAAGGCTGCCCATGTTTCGAGGTCCTCTTTCATTTCCTTGTTCAGCCTGATGTGGTAGTGGAGCAGCAGATTTCCCACAAGCTTGGCATAGAGGAGGGACAAGAAGGCCCGCCCCGGCGCCACCACTCTGCACGCGAAATTGAGGCTCCCCAGCAATGATTGGAGTTGGCGGGCAGTAATTTTGGTTGCACTGAGGCACTCGTTCTCTTTGTTCTGCAGGGATCTCAGCTCATCCTGGGGTAGGCGCGACACGGTTGCAACCGTGTCCAGCTCTATCCCCGGATAAGTCATCCTAGTGGCCAGTCCCTCCATCTTTTCTGGTGCTAGGGGGTTACACAGTTCCTCCGCCATCCTCTGGAATGTCTGCATTAGCCCCACACACTCTTCTGTGCTAGCCTGCCTGATGAAGAGTTTTGGATTGCAACAAGGGGGGACAGGTGAGAGCCAGGGAGGCCAGCAAGGAGGAGGTTGCAGTAGTCGAGGCGAGCGATAACCATGACATGAACAAGGGTTTTGGCCGAGGAGATAGAGAGAAAGGGGCGGATGCGGGCAATGTTGTGGAGAGTGAATCGGCAGGATTTGGCCACAGAGTCAATGTAAGGTTTAAAAGAGAGGTGCGTATCAAAGATGAAGCCAAAGCTGCGGGCTTGGAGAACAGGATGGATGGTGACCCCATCGATGCAGATGGTCAGGTTAGAGGGAGAGGAAGGGGAGGGAGGAAAAATGAGGAGTTCGGTCTTGGCCATGTT
>QEPC01009285.1:758428-784868 GCA_003113815.1 Sphenodon punctatus
TGGACTCGGGGAGGGTTTTAAAACTTTTTTGCTGGGGCAGTTTTTTTTACATTGCAGCCATTTTTAAATGGCTGCAATGCAAGAAAAATCCGGTACCCCGGAATCCGGTACCCGGCCCGGATTACCGGGTCGAATCCGATAATGCCGGTACGCCCGATACTGGCATTATCGGATACCGGATTCTACCGGTTTCCCACCCCTAGTACACATGTTTATTTCTCTTTTGGTGGCTTTTTAATGTGAGTGGATCTGATGAAATTCATTGCTCAGAAAAGGGAGGGATTTTGAAACAAGAACTAGGAAGATCCTTGTTCCAGCTGGAAATTCAAGCCCTTCCAAGGTCCAAGCCAACCTGAGCCCAGGTCCAATGCAGCTGCCAATCCAGGCCCACCTGTTTTGGAGCATTGCGACGTCATGATGCTTCAAACAGGATGGGGCCACGTTGGGAAGGGAGTGGGACAAAGAGTGGCTAACTCCTTCGTGGGAGGGGGGAAATCGGAAGGGGAGTAAGCCCACATCAGAAGGGGTTGTTACACCCCTTTCAGATGTAAGCCAATCCCTTTCAGAGTGTCATGACCTCATGATGCTCCACAGGAATCAGGGTCATGTCAGAAGATGGTATGGGGGAAAGGGTGTCACACACCCTTTCTGATGAGTAGGGCTGATTCGGCAACAGCTGTTACCGTGCCGTGATTCCATTCTGCCATTTTTGAATTGCCCGTGCCACACCGTGGCTTTTCTGCGGACATTCCGCTAATTCCGCTGGCATTCTGCAAATTGCAGAATTGCGGAAAAATTGCAGAAACTGTCGGAAAACCGCTGTTCCGCTATTTTGTGGCGCTGGCGGAATGGTGGAAGTAGCAAAAATGTCATGTTTCCGCTATTTTGCAAAGCCTGTGGAAGTAGCGGAATGAAATTAGCGTAACTGCAGAAGTAGCAGAATGAAACTAGCAGAATGAAAGCCTCTGCCACGCCATACCACTAATTGCAGAAACGCTGTTTCCGGCGGAAATAGCTACCGCTGCGACATTCCGCTACAGCCCTACTGATGAATTCATGGCATTCTGTAGAGGAAGGGGGGGGCAGAAAAGTCCCTGTGTCCTGTCCAATTTCTGACATGGCTGCTCCCTATTCTCCTCCCAGAAACTCCAATGCTCCCTGTCTGACTTGGGGAAATCACAGCTTCACCTAGAGCCTGGAGACTCCAGGTCAAAACCCAGAGTCTCCAGAAGAAATCCAGAGAGATATCAACCCTAGCTCCAACCCCTACAGAGCTTCATGACATCACAGTGTTATGTGGAGGGAGGCTCTCCCTGGGTGAAGAATCTAACCTGGCCCAAGTCCAAATATCTCAGACAGAAAGTGCACCCAGTCTTCTCCTCACAGGCCCACTGGTTTCTTTCAGGTCCAGGTCTTGTCACAGACCTCTACTGAGTAGTTTAAAGCAGTGTGAGTGAGCTTTCAACTCTCCTTGCTCCTGGCCTGTAACACCCTCTGCTGTTCCTGTCCTTGCAAACCCATATCTCCTAATGGCAGTGGGACAGCACGCACACTTAAATGGCTCCAGGATCAGAGCCAAAATATCTTCAAGTGAGTCTCACAGAATTGTAAGTTTGGAAGTGACCTAAAGCGTCACCTAGTCCAGCCTCCTGCTCCAAGGCAGGATTCCCTGTACCTAGAGCATCGCAGACTTCTCTCTTTCTTAGCTCCAGACTTTTCATTTTCCCTCTCCCTTTCTCCTTCCTTTTTTCATCTTCCATCTCCCTCACACCATTTTTATTTCCTCTCTAGCTCTCCCCTGCTCAGCCCTGCAGGACTGATGGTAAATCACCAAGAGGCGAGCCACCCAGCATGTAGATTAGCCTGAAGCACCTATTAAATAAGAAGAACCTTGAAGGCACTGCCCCTTGTTCAATTTCTGCAGCTTTATACCTACAAGCCTCTCTGTAATGAAGTAAGAGGCCCTGCTGGGAAAATAACCCTCAGAGGTGGCAGAAAATGGGGACTCCAGAGTGACTTTATTGCCAAAGCGCTGGGATGGAACGTATGGGGTTTTCTGGGAGTTTTGTGTGTGTTTAGATTTCAACTGATGTCTTAAAAGTTGCTCCCTCATGCGTGTTGAGAGCAAGGACTCTGCTGCTGCTGAATGGCCTCTTAGGTCTAGAGCCACTGGACAGGTGACAGGGGCCATTTGATGATGACCAGTGGCAGCTAGTTATCAGAATTGTTTGGTAGGGCTGAGGGAGTCAGAGCCTCATGTTGGGGGGGCGGGGGGGGAGAGGGTTACGCACATTTCACAAAATGTCCAGACTACGTCAATGCCCACCTTTATCCAGCCCACCCTTGCAGCTCCCTCAAACTAGAGGCCTGCGGCCCAGCCTGACCCTAACAGGACCTGACTGGTCCCATCTGGCCCAGGCCATGTCAAGTGCACTCTCTGCCTAACTGCCTCAGGCTGGGCTTCCTAACTGTGGGAGACCCTAACCTTCTACAAAGTGTATGACATCACAGCATTCCATAGAGGGTGTGGCCTGACTGGAAACGGAGCGGAGATCAGAAGGTTGCTGCCTTGTAAACAAAGTTCTTCGAGATGGCTCCAAACATTCTCACAAATGGGTTTGCGCTTGCGCGCCCTTCTGCTACCGGCACATACCAAGCTCATATTTCAAATTTCACGTGATGTTCACGCGCCCCACACTATATAAGGTAGAATCCCGCCCAAGCCCAACAGTTCCTTCCAACCGGAATCAAATTCCATGCGGGGTCGGAAGGGTGGGCATTTGTGAGAATGTTCGGAGCCATCTCGAAGAACCTTGTTTACAAGGCAGCAACCTTCTGTTCTTCTTCGAGTGGCTCCTCCCATTCTCACAAATGGGCGAGTACCTAGCGATAGGCGGTGGGGGAATTTGTAATTAGAGTATTAGTAAATATAGCTATAAAGACAGGCGACATCACTGCGTGTGAAAACAGAATATATGTAATTTGTTTTATTTAAATAAGAGTGATAATTGTAACAAAGTATCTTAAACAACCAGGAATAAAGTTTGATGAACAAAATATACATTGATACTGCAACATTGCGTTATTGAGTTTTGAATAGCGAAGATAACACTGAGACACCCAGGGCAGTATGAGCCTGGGAGGTTAAATGGAGGCAGTAGTGCTTAATGAAAGTATGCTGCGTACTCCAGGTAGCTGCCCTGCAAATTTCGTGTGGGGAAATGTTAGTGAAAGCAGCAGTGGTTGCGCCCATAGCTCTAAGGGAATGGGCTCTCAAGTTAGGTGGGACAGGAAGTCCTTTCTGTAAATAAGCTAAGGAAATTACCTGGACCAACCATTTGGAGATTGTTTGTGAAGAGATCTTGTGGCCTAACTTGTTTAAGCAGGGTGAGACAAATAAGTTATCAGATTTTCTGGAAGCTTAAGTCTTATCAAGATAAATCAAAATGGATCTTTTCACATCTAACGTGTGTGCCAACTTGAGATCCTCAGACTCATGGGGCAGTGGGCAAAAAACTGGCAAAATAATCTTTTGGGCCAAATGAAAAGGTGACACTACCTTAGGGATAAAGGAGGGGTGTGCAGAAATCTCCACCCTGTCGGGTAAAATTTGTAAGTATGGCTCCTTGATGTTAATAGCAGCCAGCTCGCTGACACGTCTGAGTGAAGTGATGGAAACTAAAAAGGAGGTTTTGAGGGTCCAGTGAAAAAGGTCTGAATCCTCAGGGGGTTCGAATGGGTGAGCTGTTAAAAATTCTAGGACCAAGGTGAGGTTCCATTGTGAAAGGGGAACCTTGACTGGGGGAAAAACGTTGTTAATACCCTTAAGGAATTTTTTCACCTTATCATGGGAGAACAGGAACTGAGTACCCTGCAACTGAAAATACCTGGAAATGGCGGATAGGTGTACTCTTAAAGAAGATATGGACAGGCCAGCTTCAGCTAGATGTAGTAGGTACTGCAACACGGTGTCAATAGACAAATCTACCTGGGGAATAGAATTCTCTGTTAGCCAACAAGAGAATCTCTTGAATTTGGAGTTATAGGATCTTAGTGTGGAGGCTTTGATATCACTGCTTAGGACCAGAGAAAGTTTGTCTATAGCAGGGGTGTGGGTTGTGGGAATACAATCCTGGAAGCGTGGAGGTTCAGCAATGGAACATCCGGGTGGAGAACCAACCCGTGGCTTTGGGACAAGAGGTGTGGGTTCTGTGGGAGAGGTATAATTTCCCCTGCCATCTGGATCAACTCGTGGAACCAGTACTGGCGGGGCCAGTGAGGGCATATCAATATGAGATTTGCACCCTCTGCACGTATTTTTCCCAAAGTCTTTGGAATCAGTGGAAGGGGGGGGAATGCATAAGTCAATTGAGGAGTCCATGGGATTTGAAAAGCATCCCCCAAGGAATGCAGGTCGTGGGCTGCTCTGGAACAGAAAAGGGTGCATTTCGCATTGTGGCTGGTGGCAAATGCGTCCAGCAGGGGGGTGCCCCACATAGATGCCAAGTGCTGGTAAGTCTGCGTGGACAGCTCCCACTCGTGATTTTCCTTTGCCAGTCTGCTGAGGATGTCCGCTCTGGTGTTGTGGGAGCCTGCAATGTGTGAGGCTATGAGGTACATCTTGTGCCTGTTTGCAAAATACCAAATTTTCATTGCAAGCTTGCAGAGCTCAGGTGATTTTGTCCCGCCCTGCTTGTTGACATACCAAACGGCTGCAAGACTGTCCGATGATATTTCCACCATGGATCGTTTGAGCAGGGGATGAAAGGCTCTTAGGGCCTTTAGAATAGCTATGCTCTCCAATTGATTTATATGGAGTAACCGCTGTTGAGGAGTCCACGACCCCGACACGTTGAGATCCAGAAGATGCGCTCCCCAACCTGTTAAGGAAGCATCTGTGGTTATTACCCTTACAGGGAGAGGGGCGAGGAAGGGTTTTCCTGCCATCACGAAATCCCTTCTTTTCCAAACTGCAAGAGAGTGTAAAACCTTTTGGGGTAATCTGAGCCTTTTTTGAGGTGAATCTACCCTGGCGTCGAACAGATTTAAAAACCAGAGCTGCAACGGTCTCATAAAGAGTCTTGCAAGGGGGATGGTAGAGGTGGTAGATGCCATGAGGCCAAGCAGCCTCTGGAAAACCCTAATGGTTTGGCGCCTATGACAGGACAATCTTGTGATCAGATTACAAATATCCAGAAACCTTGACTCTGGAGTAAACATTCTTTGGGCCCTGGAGTCTAAAACAGCTCCAATGTAATCGATGCGCTGGGTAGGGCAGAGGGTGGATTTTTTGTAGTTAACAGAGAGGCCCAAGTTATGACATATGGTAAGTGTATACTGGATAGAACTATTAAGGCGGTCTGGAGATGGAGCCGTGAGCAGCCAATCATCCAGGTAGGGGTAAATGCATATACCCTGTTTCCTTAAAAAGCCAATTACGGGGGCCATCACCTTGGTGAATACCCTAGGGGCAGAAGACAAACCAAAGGGGAGTGAAGCAAACTGGTAATGAACAGATTGGTGGATAAAACGAAAATATTTTCTGCAGGAGGGATGAAGTCTAACGTGGAAGTAAGCATCCTTCAGGTCTATTACTGCAAACCAAAGGTCTCTGTGGAGGAAGGATGCTAATTTATCGAGAGTCAACATTTTAAACTTACAATAATTAATATACGAGTTTAGTAGTCTTAAGTCCAAGATGGGTCTAAATCCGCCATCTTTCTTGTTGACCAAAAAATAAGGAGAGTAAAACCCATCATCAATAGTATCAACGTCAACTAATTCAATAACACCTTTAGAATAAAGTTCATTAACCTCTTTATTTAACACTGTTAACTGGGGAGAAGAAAAACAAACTGATTTAACACAACTAGAAGGGGGTGGTAACGAGGAAAAAGAGACTCTATACCCCACTTGGACAACCCGGAGAACCCACTTATCGGCGGTGACAGATGTCCAGCAAGCAAGTGACTGGGACAAGGCAAGTGCAAAATTCACTGTCTGCTGAGAAGGCAGTACAGTAGGGGTTAATTGTCATTTCCGCCCTCTAGTGGAGAAGGACGGGTAAGGCTTATTGTAGGCACCCCTTTGCTTATAAGGAGTGTACTGGCTCCTAAAGCGGTTCTGGTATGGAGTGGTCTGAGACGTATACCTTTTGTTGTAAGCCTGGCTAGGCTGAGTGTAATATGGCCTTTGCTGTCTGTAAAAGGGTGTTTGATGTTGATAGGGTCTGTAGGGAGTGTAGGAAGAAGATCCCTGGTCTCTGGGGACTATTTTCATTTTAATTGCAGTTGCTTTCGACTTCTGGATTTTATCCAGGATTTCATCTGTCTCCTTAGAAAAAAGACCTTCCTGGTCAAAGGGAAGATTTTCAATCTTGCTCTTCTGGAGAGTGTCGAGTTTTGCCCCTTTAAGCCAGGCAAACCGCCTGGTAACAATAGCATTGGCTACAGCTCGGGATGCTGTGTCCGAGGAGTGTCGGGCGGTCTGGAGCTGGAATCTGGCAGTCAAAGAGCCCTCAGCGCACAAGGCTTGTAGGGAAGCTTGCTTGTCTTTGGGCAATGAGGGCAGCATCTTGTGCACCTCCTCCAAGAGGTGGTATTGGTAGGAGGACATCGCAGCAGCGTAGTTTGATGTCCTCGTGAGCATAGTCGAGGAAGCGAAGGCACGTCTGCCGAAGACATCGATCCTCCTGCTCTCCCTGTCAGCAGGGGAAATGTCAGTGGAATATCTTTGAGGCTTCTCTGCAGAAGCTGCTACCACCAGCGAATTCGGTGTGGGGTGCCTGAAAAAGATGGACCCCTGCTGCTGTGGGAACAGATAATAAGAGCTGGCAGAGGAAGAAACGGGCTGAACAGAAGCGGGAGTAGCCCAATTCCTCTCCGCATCTGCAACATGTCTCTTTAAAAGAGGGAGAGTCACTTTAGACTGCGTGGGTCTCTCCACTGAAGCGTATGCTGGGTCCAAGTCCTGTTCATTCATGGGAACGGTATCAATTTTCAGGACAGTCGAGAATCTCTTGAGGAGATCTTGAAAATCTTCATGATCTTGAAAAGTGCCATAAGAAGTGGAGCCCTGGACCTCGTCAGAGGGGGGAGGAGATATGTTCTCTGAGTCCGGAAGTTCCTGAAGGGGTTCAGGTGTTGTAGGGGGAGGAAGGATTTCCTCCAGCGGGGCTTCTGCTTCTAATTGAGGCAATGGTGGTAAGTCCTCGAGAGGGGGGACCGAGAGAGGTAGGGTAGCCCTCTTTTCCCTTCGACGATGGAGAAGCCTCCTTAGCTTTTCTTTGCGTCGTAGGAATGCATCCTTCATCTCAATTTGAAAAAGGCTCGAGGAGATCACAGCCTGTGATAGAGACGGGATGATATGCGTCGAAGCAGCAGCCGTCGACGTCGAGAGATGCACAGTATGCGTCGAGGAGGTAGTCGTCGAAGTCGAGGGATGTGTCGAGGGTGCTGTGGTGGAGGTTGTCGACGTCGAGCGGTGTCGATGGCGTCAATGCAATTCAGTGGCTGTCGAGGCAGCTTGAGGAGGAGAGTTACCCGATGTCGAAGAAGCGTGTCGAGGGGCACGACGTGCGGATGTTTCGACACAGGGCTGAGTAGGAGGTAGTCTTGTCAACGCATTAGCCTCAGAGGCTTTCACTAATCGCTCAAGGCAGGATAGAATCATCCTAGAATCCTGTTGTCTTGACATTTCAGCTTCCTTAAAGTATTGCCATTGCCGAGAGGCGTCAGTAGAAGGCGGGGGAAGCTTAAAAGCTTTTTGCACCTCAGGCTGTCTGGGGCTAGCCAGCCACTGCAGTCGAGGGGGCTGATATGGAGAGCCTCTAAATTCCTCCTGGGGTTGCTCATCAGCCGTATAGAGGGGCGAGGTTATCACCAGAGGGGATTGAGGCGTAGTGGGTGAGGAAGTGTCATAAGCCCATCTTAAAGCCTCCTCTTCAGAGGGAGTCGGGGATAATGAGCGATCCGCGATCTGTGCGGGCTCCAAATCCTCATACCACTTTCTCTTTTTCAGTGGAGGAGAGAAAGAAACAGAACGGTGGGAGGGACCCGGTACGGGGGAATCTGAAAGAGAGATCTCAGTAGGGTCAGCAGCCGATACCACAACCTCAGCCCCGATGGAAGGTGGTTGAGAAGGGTGGGAACGAGATCTTTTCTTAGGAGGGGATTGAAGTTTTTGTTTGTCCTCCAATTCTTTTAGAAGGATGGGCAAGCGGGTAGCGCGGTCCCTTAAAGCCCTTGACTTAAGGGATTGGCAGTCAGGGCAGTCAAGGGGATCATGCCCTACTCCCAAACAGAGAAGACACTGACCATGCGGATCCTTGGTGGTCATCTTTTTGTTGCAAGAGAAGCATCTCTTGAAGGAGTGTTTTGTAGGAGTCGCCATAATGAAAGGAATAAGTGAGCTAAGGCGAATGCCGGTAAGCCGCGAAGCGGTTGGAAGGAATTGTTGGGCTTGGGCGGGATTCTACCTTATATAGTGTGGGGGGGGCGCGTGAACATCACATGAAATTTGAAATATGAGCTTGGTATGTGCCGGTAGGAGAAGGGCGCGCAAGCGCAAACCCATTTGTGAGAATGGGAGGAGCCACTCAAAGAAGAAGCTTGAGCACCATCCTTAACTGACCTACCCCTTACAGAACATTATGAAATCATTGTGCTCCATGAAGCTAAGAGAGGGAGATGCCCAGATACATCGGGTTCAGACCCTGCATCACCTGCCTCTAGCCCAAATTTCTTTCGCGGACCAGACCCTGCCGTGGGCATCTCTGTGACACGCGCACCTCTCTAGGGAGATTCACACAAAACACACATCTTGGGGGAAAGGAGGCCATGCTGACTTTTCCCCATGTGTTTAACATTGTCAGAGTTTCTTAATGCAGTAAAATTCAAACTTTTAAATGCAGAGACCTGGGAAATTGTTCCACCCAACTGTTTGGTCGCTTTTGACAGAAAGCAGGCAACCTTGTAAAGCTGGAACAAAATGGACTGTTCCTAAATTGATGTGACTTCTCATCATTTTAGAAACCTTGCAGAATGTTTGCATTATTTTTCACATTTTGGATTGTTTTCACCCATTCATTGCTTTCAGTATTTCCACTGTCAGATTTCCAACACTACCTGCACTTTTAAGGCAATTTCACAACACTTTCATGGCACTTAACAGCACTTTTGGCACTTCCAGGTTGACAAAAATGCCAAACAAATACCTGAACAAATGGATACGTTTGTTGGGAAAGGGGCAAATCAGCTGTTTTCAACAGCAACAGTGTTTCTGTTTAACATGAAAAATTGTTTCATCTCTAGGACTTGTGCTGTTGTTGAAAGTTCTTGTCAGTACCTGTAACCCAGACCACCTGTCAGGGCAATGCACGCCTCCTAACATTTCCCCTTTGGGTGCCAAGTCCCACTTTCCCTCCTTCAGGGGGTAAGTCCTCTTTCAGAAGATTATATTTTTAAAAAAAAGACTGGTAATCAGGTCTCAAACACTTCTTTCCTGTCCACCTCCCAGGAAAAGCTTGTGAGAGAAAAATGGGAAGATGTTGGAATGACAAGAAACTAAGGTGGAGCTCGTTGACCGAGGTGATGGTCCTTGTCATTCATTGGCCGCTTGAAATGTTGGGAGATTTGGCAATGCAATGGTGCTGAAGAGCTGGTGGTCACTGCTTTTAGGGATGGGCGAACAGATCGCAGTTCGGGTTCGGCCGTTCAGTTCAGCTGCGTTTGGTTCATCTGTTCGGTTCGGCAGTTCGGTTAGTTCGCCGGATTAGGCCGTTTGGTTTGGGTTCGGCCGTTCGGGAAATGTTTTGTTATGGGTGTTTTTGTTGTTTTTTTATACGGTTTGTTGGTTTTTTATTTGGTTTTATATGGTTTTTTAATGTTCTTTATTTGTTTTTTTTGTTTTTATATGGTTTTTTTAATTTAATTTTTTAATCTAATATTATATCTATCTATCTACACTAAATCTAACTGCTATTAGCTATTCTAAATGCTATGAACTAAATGGATTATCTAATAAGTATACAGGCCTACTCCTACAAGCACTAAAACTAAATCACTAACGCTATCTCTATCACTAAGCCAGCTCCTACAACTGTCTACTGTCCCTAACCTATTTATCTGTCTATCTGTATCTATATCTCTATATCTATTGATTGATCGATAGATATCGATATAGATATATATCTAGATAGACATAGATATCGATATAGATATATATCTATCTATATATATGGGATGGGGGGGGATCACAAACACAAGGTTTCAGTTTAAGGTTTAAGTTTCATTTCAGTACAAAACTGAAATGAAACTTAAAGCTATCTAAAAATCCTACTCAACGCCTGCTGTTCAGGAACAGTGACTAGCTCAGAAGGTGTTGGGAAGTGGGGAGGCAGATAGTTTCATATCTTGCAAGCCTCTCCACCCCGGTGCCTGGAAGTCTGCTCCTCAGTGACTAGTACTACCCCTCCCTGTCACGTTTGACCTTACAGTGAACCTTTTTTTACGATCCGAACTGACCGAACTGTTCGGCCATTTCGATGTTCGGTGTTCGATTCTGTTCGGTATGTTTGGGTTTGGGTTCGAGTTCGGTCATCTGAACAGGCCGAGTTCGGGCCAAACTCCGAACTTCCGAACCGCGTTCGCCCATCCCTAACTGCTTTGCAATCTCCAAAATGCTTGTTCAATACCTGTGGTTCATGACACTAACATTAGAAGCCTCAACATGACAAATGTGGTTTGGAATTATTCATGTTTGCAGGAGGGAGGTTTGAAGGAGGTCTCTCAAGCTGCAAAACACTCGTACGCAGTCCATCCCTGCTTTTCCCTTCTACCATACAATTAAGAACAGAAGGAGACTGAGACAATATTAAAGAGCAGTCAATTTGCAACTGATAAAAGGATACTACTTCCTTAATGCTGCATGGAGTCAACCTGTGGGATTCACATTCTGCCATAGGAGATCATGGAAACTGATGCCGTGGCCAGCTTCTAAAATGGCCTGGATAATTTTACAACTCTAATAACATTTGTAGCTATGCAAGATAGGATAATAAGGGCAATCAAATCTTATGCTTCAGGGCATAAAACCATCACCTGCGGAGAGGGAAGAAGAATCTCTTCTCCTCCTTGTTGCTCTGCTGAGTTCAGGGCACTGTGATTATAATGTTCCTTCCTTTGCATTATGAAGCACTAGCCCCTCCCAGAGACTATGAGAACAGGATATGGGGCTTGATGCTGCAGATGTACAACCAGCTTTGATGGTTCCTTGCCTGTGAGCCTGCAGAGTCCGCAAGAAATGTGGGGGTGGGGGGTGGAGTTTAGACGTCCTCCCCCTCTCCCCCTCCTCCCCCCGATCCCAGGTGTCAGTCAGTACCATTGAAAACAGTGCACTCGCGTATGGACGGAGATACTGATATTGAGGTTTCATAAGCACGGATCACCATTCAAGCCCAATCACATCCAAGCCTGAATGGATTAGTTTGGGAATGGGGTACCTCAGGCCAGGAGGCCAAATACCACCCACAGCAAGTTTTTATGTGGTCCCTTTCCAGTTCCTGGATTCAGCCCCTGAATACAGTTCCCACCTCCAAACATTGAAAAACTGAGCTCAGGTTAAGGGAGCAAAGATTAGGGCACACACAAAAAGATAGGGGACAGATCCGTGGCACAAATTCAGGACCTGGGTCCTCCTTTCCTTGAGTATATCCCTTAAGCACCCCCACCCTCAACTTTATAAGGCCCTCAGAGCTTGTACTAATGGACAAACTGGCCTCTGAGACAGAAAAGGTTCCCCACCCATGAATTAGATGAAATGTACACCTGACCTGGCCTCTACACAGCCTGGCTCTCCTACTAAAGGGGGACAAACCGCCAGCCACAGCTTCTGCAAGACCTAGTGCCAACGCCAGAAGGCGAGAGTGCCACAACCTCTGTGTGGCCTAGAACCACCACTAGAGGAGGGCAGTGAACCATGCACACACACTTTTAGCAAAAAAAAAACTGTCAAAAGTGGCTCTTTTCTTCCCAATCCTCTTGAGTTAATGAAGGAGGGAAGGATAAAGGCAAAAAAGAGACCCATAAGTCAGGGGAGTATGGAGAGAGAGAGAGAGAGAGAGATTTTTAAAAAATAGTTAACAAATATTGATTCTGTTTCAAACCATAAGAAAAAGCTTGCCACTATTTTCTCTGTGACATTAACTTAAACATAGTTTTATTCCTAGTTCAGTCTCCACAAAGCTGTGAAGTGAAGTTCAAATAAGCCCACTAGGAGATGAGCTCATTAATTTTGCATTTCATGGTGATGTTTGTTTTTGCTTGTTGGAATTTTGAGAAGATTGATGCCATATAACCCTCCATAGAATCACAGGAGTTGTGTTAGCTTTTCCATTGATAAGAAGCCATTCAGTTCTTTGAATGGCTTCTGTAGATGCACACATACAAGAGTTAAATGCCATATTCAGTCAGACCTGGGGCCTTTGTGGGAACATATGGAGGTTAGAACTGAAACAGTTATCCGCATGAATGTCGGTAACAGTTGGATTTGCGGTAACCAAACCGATTCAGCAATGGTTGACTAATAATCCAACCATTAATCAATCAATAACTGATTGATAACAGGCAGTTTAACCTTTTTACCACATTACTGCAATCCCATATCAGTTACTGCATACTGTTACCAATTACCATAGTGGGTGTTTGTACACACACATTTCTCCTGGATGTTTGCTCTTACATCCTGAACTTTCTGTGTGTCTAAATCACTCACCCAAATCTTAAAAATCTGGCTCTTTGAACTTCTACATAGAACTTCTCCCAGAACTTTTGTGTGTAAAAGGTTCTTCTGGTTATCTGCTTTGCTCCAGGCAGCTGTGGTCACTTGGTTTCCATGGCAGCCCCTCACGTCTACAACTGCGGCTACTTTAGGCTGCCTCAGGGCAGTGTTTGTGTGAATAATGCCTCCAGGAAGTGCCTCAGGGCAGTGTGTGTGTGAAAAATGCATCCAGAACTTACTTGTGGACTTGTAAACCCAGAAGATTGAAAGACCAGCACTTTAAGGTGTGTGTAAAAATGCCCATTAACAGTTTTTGCTGTTTACCATGTTGCTGCTTTGCCATTTCCCTGTTCATCGTACGGTTATTCCTACCCTCCCTTTCCTTAGCCTCCTACAACCCACAAAGACAAAATGGAGGATGATACTCTTATATAGGGTATTTTCAGAAGTGACGTTACCATGCTTAGACCCAATCCAGGGTAATGGCCGCCGCCCCACGCCAGGGTAGGCCAATACCCAGAACAGACATGACGGTGCGCCTTACCATACTTTGCCCTGAACTGTGATAGCACTTACCACCGGCTATTCCCCGTGATTTTTCAAGATCACAACCAGGGATAACTGCTACCACAGTTAAGGGCAAAGTGTGGTGAACCTCTGGTGGCCACCAAACAGAAGTGGCAGTGGTTGTGACTCCAGGGTAGGGTTAAGTGTGGAAAAGTGTGGCTAACTGTGGTAACATCACTTCTGAAAATACCCATCGTAAAGGGAAGAGGGAGAGGAGGGGTGTATTTGTACAGAAATGATTGTCAGTTAGTTCGTTTTATTTAGCGTAGTCGTTGGCCATTGCATAATGTGCATAACAAAACACCCCCAATAAGGAGAAAAACAATACATGAATCATGGGTCAAGATTATAACAACTGAGTGGTGATGACCGGCCTGCAGTATCATTACAACATTGATGGATTAACCAACAAAAGTTCGCTTGTTCCTTGAAAAAATTGATTGATTAAAATGTTAGGCAGAAATACGAATACATTTGCCAAGAGACAGGCAACTTTTGGCAATATAAAAGTTTTTTTATTTTTTATTTATTTAAAACTTGTATCCCGCCCCTCCTGCCCAAAGGCAGCTTGTGGCGGCGAACACCACAAAAGATTTAACAATAAAACATTTAAAAACAAATCAACAAATTTTAAAACAAATCGTAAAACTCGCTCTCCCTCCCAAACCCGACTCCCCACCCTACACCCCTCCCCCCGCCAAAAGCCCAGCAGAACAGCCAGGTCCCACACAAACGTCAAAATGACAGGAGGGTGGGGGCCAACTGAGCCTCCTCCGGGAGTGAACTCCACTGCACGGAGGCAACCACCAAAAAAGATCCCACATCAGTGGCCACCCATATAGCCTGGGGAACCTCCGAAAAGGCCCCCACGGATGACCCCAGGGGCCACACGGACACACGAGGAATGAGGCGATCCCGCAGACAGGCAGGGCCCAGGCCGTGAAGGGCTCCAAAGGTCAAAACCAGCACCCTGAACCCAGCCCGGTGCTCCACAGGCAGCCAGTGCAGAGCCCGAAGCACAGGTGCCATGTGCTCCCCGCAGCCCGCCCCAGCAAGGAGACGGGCCATGGCACTCCGCACCAGCTGCAGCCCCCAGACCAGCCTGTCGGGCAGCCCCACGTTCAACTTCCCTAGATCTAGCACTGCTTGGAGAAGGTTTTTTGGGTGGAGAATGGATGGTTGTGAGAGGACTGTGCTTCCACTGACCTCCCTTCCTAAACACCTTACTCTTTTTTTGTCCCAACTGACACTGAGTTCTACAAAGTTTGGAGCTAGGAGCTGCATTCTCATTTTCTAAATAAGCTAGTAGAGCAGAAGACACAAAGGCACAGTGAGGAATAGAACCCAGGTTTTGCTGAACGGGTGCCAAGGTGTAGCTATTTAGCTACACTACTAATTAGCTGCAAGATCCTAAAAACAGCTATTTAACTAGTGGGCAATATGCAAAGTCCTCCTCTGGCGACTGATTGAGTCTCTTTCTGTAGTGAAACTCAGAAAATAAAACCAGGCTACAGGCTAGAGTCTGGCTTATGTGAGAAGTGATATGTGTGTGCAGTTGATGCCATTTATTAAGGTTTGCAATTTAAGATTCTCTTTTTAAAAAGAGCAAACAAAAAACAAAACAAAAAACCCCCAACTTGGATAAATCCATGGACCAGGGCTGTCCCCATGTCAGTTTAGGCTGACGCTACTCCACTATATAGTTATGGGCCACTTTGAAAATAAGAATGAGCTCCAAAGTGGAGAGCACAGGTGATTAAGGGGTACACTCACTTTTGTGGGGCCTGACTCATGTTTTTTTGAACATTTGCAGTTAGCAACCATGATTTGTCTATCAGTGGTTTTGCTTTGCATCGGGTCTCATCTGGAATTAATCTCACCTCACGTGCCTTTCTCTTGATGTGTGTTTTTCAGCGGATGAGATTTTCAGAAGGAACTACATGATTTAGACATTTTCCAAAATGTTATCTTTAGTTGCTTGGCTGGGAAGATCTGAGTTAATGGAGTACAAACCTCTGCTGAATTATGGAAGGACATTAGGAGCATCACAAATAATAAGTGGCTTTCTGCTAAAGGTTTCAAAATGCTTTACAAGTTAAAATATAGTAAAATATCGAGCAACCAAGCATCGTCAAAAATGGAATGCAATTATCCAAAAACCTTGCGGGAAATTGTCGGTCAGAAGAGAAAGCCCCCTGGAGCTTAAATTCCCCCAAAATGGCTAGATGAAAAATGGCAGGCGGGGTCTGATATAAGATAAGGGGCTTAGTGTGGGCTGGGTGGACTTGGCTAGGAGATATAGCGAGGCATGAGAGAGCCATGCCTCGCTCTCCGGGATGCTATAAAGTCGATAACACTATCGGGCATGAGGAAGGCACATTCACATCTCACATGGGGATACAGGACCCTTTCCTTTTGGCTATTGTCCCCTGAGAGGAAATTATGGGTCGCAGGGAGTAGAGCTAAAGTTCAAAAAATTGTCCCTGAGCTGAAATGCCGAGATTAAAAATTGAGAGAGGTTCCTTAGCCACCCTGAGCTGTTTGCAGGAGGGGCGGGGTATAAATATATTAAATTAAAAAAATAATCCCTGGGTCCGAACTGTCTAGTAAGACATCAAGAACAGCCTGGTCTGATCTCCCCGGGAATCTTTCCAGAGTGGAAACCAAATACTGCCTCACTGGGAGATCGTACAAATGGCAGTGAAGGATTATGTGCCCAGTTGTTTCAGTAGCCAAACTGTCAAAAGGACAAAGCCGATCGGCAAAAGGAGTGCCCTTAATGCGGCCCTCCAGAAGCTGGGAAGGGAGGGCGTTTGCTCTGGCACAAGCGATGAGGATCTTGCCTCTTACTGGAATCGCTGCGTTGAGGTAGTTGGCCATCTGCCCTGGATTGGGCACCCAGGAGAGGTAGGCTGACATATGTGGCAAGGCACTGATGCTAGCTAGTTTCCTCTGCCTTTCTATGTCCTGCGACCTTAGGACAACCTCTCTGATAAGTGAGGCTGGTGCCTTGTGAGCCAGATATTGCCTTGACAGGCCCATATGTCTCAGGGTTAACTCCATTTTGGTCGATCAGGGACTATCATATGGATCGTTTCTGAGGTCTGCAAGCAAGGGAGACCTTTTGTTAATCTCCATTTTGCCCCAAAATTTCAGAGCACGTTCCATGGCCACTTGCTGCCAACTGGCTTGGCCTACTTCCTGCCTGGTGGCTGCATATGGAGTGCCTTTAGGAATGCGCAGAAGACATTGCAGGAACCTAGCCTGTAATGAATTAAAAGTGTGGGAGAGAAAAGGTGCCCAGAGCTCTGCTCCATATAGGGCCTGGGCCCTAACCTTGCTGTTGTGGACCTGAATGGCCAGTTTGGTTGCATTCCTGCCGGTCTGTGTGAAAAAGCTGAATATTGAGCGAGAAGGGCCCCTGACGGCAGAAATGGCCCTCTGGACATGTTCCCTCCAACTCCCTGACTGATGGAACAGCATTCCTAGATATTGAAAACTGGAAACTTGCTGGACTGGTTGTTCTGCTATGGTCCATTTGTGGATCTTTTTCCTGCCTGAGGAGATCATGATCTTGAATTTCTGGGCATTTATTACCAATTTGTGCGTGTTACAAAAGATCTCAAAAGCGGATAATTGTCTAACTAAGTCGATGCGTGTCTGTGACAATAGTACTAGATCATCGGCGTAAAAAAGAGATCCAACAATTCTAGAGGCCAGTTTGGGGGGGGGGGGGGNGGGGGGGGGGAATTAATGTCGGCCATCTGAAAGATGACGTCATTAATGTAATAATTGAAAAGGGCTGGGGCCAAGACACAGCCCTGCTTGACCCCTAGACAAGTATCTATAGGTGCAGTGAGGTGACCTTGGTGGTCCACTTTGACCGACAACGCAGAGTTAGAATACAAGGAATAGATGAGCATGAGTAACCTTCTGTCTATAGATGACTTGTTTAGTTTATCCCAAAGTATGGATCTGTCAATGGAGTCAAATGCTGCCTTTAAGTCTAAGAAGGCAATGTAGAACGAACCGTTGCGATCTCTATACTTGCAGATAAGGTGCTAAAGTATGGCACAGTGGTCTATGGTAGAACGACCTTCCTGGAAGTCGGCCTGTTCTGGGGCAATTATCTTAAATTCCGAGAGCCATTGGGTTAACCTGGTCATGAGCAGTTTAGCATAAAGTTTCCCGACTATGCTCAACAAACTGATAGGCCTATAATTTCCGGGGTCTTGGATTGGGTCCTTTTTGTAGATGGGAATTATTATGGCCCTGCCCCCGCCCTTTGGAATTACTCCGGAATTGTTTACGGCCATAAATAGTACTGCCAATAAGGGTAACCACCAATCCCTGTGCATTTTTATGAATTCTGCCTGGATGAGGTCTGGTCCTGGGGCTTATTGAGTTCTTGAGGGAATCGAGCAGCGCCTCCACCTCAATCTCCTGGATGGGGGACCAAAAAGGTAAGTCCCCCATGGAATCAGATAAACCTGTCTGCTGATAACCTCTGTCAGGTGGATTATACAACTGGGGAAAATGTTCAGCCCATGTCTGAGGTAGGATAGGGAATGTGGGACTTCTAAGTTCTTGTTTAACTGAGCCGTTAACCAAGAGCCAGAACTTCTTGGCATGATTTTAGTCCGCTGCATGCAAAAGGTTAAGCCATCGTGACTCAAAATAGAGCCTTTTCTTGACCTTGATGAGTCTCCTGTACTCAGACCAAAGGACAAAGTAGTTAGTAGGCAGGAGGGGAGTGTATCCCCTCCTATAACATATATAGATTGAACATAGCGAAGCCTTGACCGCTTGGCATTCCCCATCGAACCAGGCCTTGTTTTTACCCAAATAGTGCGATGGCAGGTCCTTCCCATAAGATTTAATATACTGGGTACGGTATGCAATAAGAGAATTAAAAATCTCCACTGTCTCAAATTCATGGGTGGAAACAAGGAGCTGTTCTCGGGCACTATTGCACGGTGCCTTATGAATCAGATCGCAAAGTTGGCTGGACAACGGTTCGTCCCATTTGGGGGCCCTATGAAGGTCTAGTCCAGAAAGAACAAGGTTATTTGATTTCTGGTGCGAGGAGGGGACGGAGGCTGCTAAAGAGAGGACCAGTGGAAGGTGGTCAGCAGCCAAACTTGTTCCCACCTCAAAGGCTGAGATAAGAGGTAAAGCAGAAGGAGAAACTAGGACATAGTCCACGACACTGGAGCTGGAATTCCCCAGATATGTGAATTCTCCCTCAGGATCCCCGAATCCTACCCCGTTGAGTATATGGAGATTAAGGCTAAGGGACAACTTGGCAAGTCTGATCCCCGATGTATTAAGTCTGTTAATTTTAGATGATCTAGTCTTCAATATTCCCAAGGGGTCAGGGGAAGTGGCTCACAATGTTGATAAAGTGTGGAATCATCGGGCCCCAGTCTAGCATTGAAGTCACCTGCAACAATAAAAATAATTCCTGCAGCACACTGCTCGTTCCCCATAAGTACCTCAGGCAATTGGATATATGTAGTAACTATAAGAAATGTAAGGGGGCCAAAGTAAAGGACCAGGGCTAGGACTGTTGCCGGGATGGAAATTACCTCAATAACCTTTAGGGATGCATCCTGGGAAACAAAACATCCCAGCCCGCCACAAGGGCGGCCTCCAGTGTGATCATTAACAGCCGAAAGGTCATAAGCTGTATAGCCCTCCAGTGACAGCGGAGTTCTAGCCCAAGTCTTCTGCACAAGAATAATTGTATGCCTCTTAAGATAAGTGAGAAAATCTGGGTCATCTGCAAGCCTGGCCCAGCCCGCGACATTCTAGGAGCAGATTGTTAATGTTCTCTGGTCTGGGACCGATGCCTGTCATGAACTTTTGGAATAAGCATGACTAATTCCTGCAGCACACTGCTCGTTCCCCGTAAGTACCTCAGGCAATTGCCATTGGGAAAGAACTTCCCACTCTGACTCACTCTGGGGGGGGCTAAGCATTGATAAATCAGGGATAGCTAGATCGGATGGCCTTTGCATGCTATCCGTTCCTATTTGGGTAGAGAGCAGTTGAGTCCCAGGCATATTGCTGGGTGTGGGATTGGTAAAATTATCGGGGCTCTGAAAGTTGGTTGTGATTGGGGAGCTGGCAAGACCCCTGAGTCTTAATGCCGATTGGAACTACTAAAGATGGACAAAAAGTTCTTTTACATGGCTGGATAAAGTTGGGATTATCTGGCTCAATAGGAGGCATGTGGGCCCCTCGAGCTGAGATAGAATAACCCGGGGTAGAAGCGACATCAGTGGGTGTGCACAAGGGGAAACACATACTCTGCTTACATGTATTCCCCTGGGAGAGAACAATTCAGACCGAGCAAGTAAGCTCTCCACTATCTGTGGGGAGGAAAAATAAGCAACTATTTGTTGGTTTCTTCTGGGAGATGGCAGGGAGAGAAAATGGGCCACCTGAATGGAACCTACTGGATTTTTTAGAATATTGGCGATGTATAACTGGATGTTGTGTTTGGAATTCCAGTTAGTAGAATTCCTTTGGTGCTGGAGATTTATTCTAAATGCCAGGGCTTTAGGGTCAACCCTGGGAATGGAAGTGAGGGGAGAGTTATGTGGCCCTTTCTCTGGCCCTAACGTCTGAGATAAAGACATCGGGGCCTGTGTATTTAGAGGAACTGAGGTTTGACACACTATAGAGACCCTCTGCTTGATCCTTATGGGGGTCATCAGAGGGGCTTCGATTGTTTGACATGCTATAGTCATTCCCATTCTGGGTCCTTGTTTGCCAGACTGCACAATCCCTTCCCTGCATATATGAATAGAGTCTCTAATGGCCTCCATCTGCAATTGTCGCATTTACAGCTGAATGTTCAATTTCTCCAGGTGAATGTTCAGTTTTTGAATCAAGTTGCCAATCAGGAAACACTGGTTGCCCATAAGATCTAGGAGAGAAGCATCGCTGTGATCTGGGGGGAGGTATCCCCATGGGGCTGCGATAAGGGAGGCACCAAGGGGGTTGCAGGCGCTGTAAGGGAGGATGCTTCAGTGATTACCTCGTTTGTACTCACATGTTCCCCAAAGTCCAGAGTCTCAAAGAGCCACATGGTGGGTTCTTCCGTGGGGGTCAAGTCCAATTGTCAGCTAGTAAAAAAGCCCTCCAATTTAAGTTGTCTGGAGCTGGAGCTCTGGGCTGGAGCTCTGGTTGTCATCCCTTGCTTCTTCCTGCCCCGCGGCATAATACCAGCTACAAGACTAACCTCCTTGCGTATAACCAGCAAAGAATGCTGGCCCCCAGTTAGACTTTGGAGAGGCGTGAGGGCCGACAGAGGTATAAAAGCTTCAAGCACTGGAGTTACGGGTCAGGCGAGGGCCCGCTAGCAGAGGCAAAAGGCTGCTGATATCAAGTGCAAGCAGGCGACCAGCCCTGCACCTGGCTCGCGCCTAAGGCCGTAACGCAGGCGCCGCCAAGCCTTTGTGGGTTCGCTTCCTGGAATCAGGCATGGCCCATTGCTCCAATGCCCAGGTGTAACCAATGAGCCCCTAAGATGGGGGGCTGCTCTACTCTGCTCTGCTTGGGTTGTAGAGGCGATGTTTGGGGTGTCGGAACCTGCAGGGGGGAACAAACAGCCAATGAGCGCTGGGAAGGCCTAGGGCAGCTCTCCCCTCCCCCAGCTCCGCCCAGCTGCAACCACACTTCAAACCCAAAGGGGTCCCAGCCCCTAAAAAAGTGCCTGCAGGGGGGAACAAACAGCCAATTGAAATGATTGTTTGAAGTAGGGTAAACAAGCAACATATGAAAAATGGTAAAACAGTTAAACGATAACAGTATTATTGTTAATATTCGGTATTTCAGAAAATCACTTAACTGATAGCAATTTTTGAACCATTGGCTATCTGGAATATTGGTTATTAACCACAGTTACCAAATTAGGTATTCATTTCTACTCTAACTGAGGCCAGCAAATGTTTTTCAGTTCCAGGTAAGTAACTTTAATATATTTGGCTAACACAGCAGTGGGGAACTTCTGGTCTGCGGGTGCCAGCTCTTCAGCCCGCAGAAGCTTTCTCTCACCCCCGTTACCCATGGCACATGGTTCACTCTTTGCAGTCCACCAGTGGCCCACCAGAGAGACACCTGCAGAGCACTTCCAGGATGCTGGCCACACCCCTTATGTAGGAGGGCAGGTTCCCTGCAGGATGCTCCAGACTTTGGAGTACTGTTGAGGCACGGATCCAGTCCCCGGTGGAGCAAAGCTTCCCCACTGCCACTATGATGGGATTGGGATCTCTCTGCCTCATTTCCCCACTTACAGCTCCTACTGGATCAGCTCTCCCCATAACTGTTCCAGTCCATAAGTGGTTAACTCTCTTACTCACCTTTGCCTCAGAATTTCCCAAAGCACAAAAAAAATTTCATCAGGTTCATCTGAGTATGTTGACTCTGGATCTCCTCAAACTGTGTCACCCCGAAGTTAGGAATTCACTTAAGCACACTGGCTTAGTTAAGGGAATTTTATTACAAGAAACAACACTGAGGCTGTTTTTAGACGTGCGCTGGGATCAGGCGCGGGAGCGGCAAAACAGCCGCGGCGCTGTTTTACACGAACCGGAAGCAGAAGTTGTGCGCGTGATTGGCAGCCACGCATTCTTTTCAGCCGCGTATGTCCCCCCAGAGAAACCAGGCTGGTTTGATCGCGGTCGGCAAAGAATGCGCGGCTGCCGATCACGCGCACAACTTCCGTTTCCGGTTTGTGTAAAACAGTGCCGCGGCTGTTTCGCCGCTGCTGCGCCTGATCCCCGCTGCACGTCTAAAAACGGCCTAACATATAATGCAAGATTGTGCTCAGAGTGCAGTAAATCAAGTAAACATAATAGATAACGCAAATCTATTTTACTTCTGAGTTCTAGGCTAAAATCCTATTTATGCACAGTTACCAGTAACTCTGTTAACTGTAGTTTCAAAGTACCTTTTCTCTCTGATGTTACTGGAGCTGGGAATTAGATTCTTGCTTGGTTGCAGTTTCAAAGTTTTTCTCAGAAGTTCTTACACGCTCTTAGTCAAAAGTATCTCTCTCCCTCCCTCCTGTGCAAGCCTTTTAACTCTGTTGGGTCTGCATGCTTTTCGATGTTTTTTGTCTTAGCTTGTCGGTTCTTTATCCATTGTATCCTGTCCGTTTGAAGTTTATTTAATGCAAATTGCTATCTAGCCCTTTGGGATAATACACACAAGGGATCTGCCCAGGGCCGGCCCCAGGGTTTGTGAGGCCGTGTGCGAAGTCTTGGTGTGGGGCCTAATTTGCATAATTAGGCCCCACCTAATTATGCAAATGTATAAATTTACATAAAACTTACTCCCTCTGGACAGGAAGGATTCCCATTCTCCACCTCTCCGAGCAACCATGGAGAAGCATGGCCTCCTAATGCTTCCCCCCCTCCCCAGCCGAGTGTCTACCACCACTCCCCAGGAGTGGTTCCACTGCAGGGGCAGCCAAGCGGGCAGTGACACAGGCACAGAGAGACTGACTGCGTCCACTGCCTTACTGGAGGAGGGGCCAGGGGGTGAGCTTAGCCAGTCTGGCCTCCAGGGCCTGTTGCTTCTTGCTGCCAGTGCCGCCTGTGCCTTGTGCACGCATGCGGTGTGACCAGTCCAGAGGTGCTGCTATCACACACACAAGACACCCAAAATGCAGCTAGCTTATTAAGCACATTATGCCATGAAAAGAGACATATAACCAGTTCAGTTGTGCCCCCATAATCAGTTCATGCTGCCCCCACCCCATAACCAGTTCATTTCTGCCCCCGCCCCCATATAATCTATTCACGCTGCCCCCACCCATAACCATTTAATTTGTGCCCACGGGGCAGCGTGAATTGATTATATGGGGGTGCAAATGAACTGGTTATGGGGTGCGGGTTTAAAGACAGTATTCCTGTTAGCAATAACTTCATTAAGAAGAGTTAGTGAAATAGCAGCCATAATAATCTCAGAACCATATTTGCAGATTTATTTTCCAAGACAGAATAGATATTGCTTTACATCCTAAATTCCTACCTAAGATAGTATAAGTAAGACAGTTGTGAGAATGTGGCCCTTTTTACACGGGTCTCTCCTCCCAGCCGTAAACACGCAGATTTCTGTGTGTTCATGGGTGGGGGAACCCCATGTGAATGACGTGGTGCACGCGCCCATGGTGAGTGGGGGTGCGTGCGCGCTCGCCTAACACGCATCCCCACTCACCCCCCCACTCATCCCCACGCACGGAGCAACCGGGGGAAATGGTGGTTACTATGTGGGTGTGGATGAGTGGTGGGTGAGTGGGGATGTGTGTGCAGCTGTGTGCATGCCCCATCCATGCACTGGCGCGCCCACGGACTCCCCACCCGGCGGAGCCATGTAAAAATATCATGTGAGGAGCCACTCAAAGAAGAACAGAAGGTTGCTACCTTGCAAACAAGGTTCTTTGAGATGGCTCCGAACATTCTCACAACACCCACCCTTCCAGCCCCGCATGGAATTCTTTTCTTATATTTCTAGAAAGGGTTGAAAGGAACTGTCATTCAGAGGGGGAGGGTTCTTTTTATACTAGAGGAGCTCAAGACCATCATGTGGTCTATTATTTGAATAGGGTGAGCGTGCACAACCCAGTTGTGAGAATGTTGGGAGCCATCTCGAAGAACCTTCTTTACAAGGTAGCAACCTTCTGATCAGCATGTGGGGAGGAGCTGTTTGTAAACAAACAGCCTTATCTCCCAGCCCGATCCAGTGTCACTGCTGCTGCTGGGCTACTAGAAGGCAGAGGCAAGTGAGGGATGGGGTCTGGAGCCAGGGAGGGGAGGAAAAATAACTTTCTGGGGGAGAAGTTGGCTGCAGCCTGTTGCCCACCCAGGCAAGTGCGGGGCCCCAGCTGGCCGCGGGGCCATGTGCTGCGGCACGTGTGGCACATGCCTGGGGCCGACCCTGAATCTGCCTTATCAATAAAAATTAAAAGAATGGGTAGTTCAAAAAGGGTTTCCTTTCCCATTCTGCAAGCTGTTGTTGTAACTTTCATTCTGGCTTGTACACTATAAGGTTTTTATAGTCTTCAATATTGTGGTTACATTCCTTTCTTAATATTGAATAATATGTAGTCATTTGAGAGCATGTATGTTAACATTGGTTTCCTGATCTTTACCACACCTGGGTTAACGCTTTTTGTTATCTAAGCCCAGTGGTTTCCAAAACATTTGGACCAATGAACTATTGGCAAGTATAAGAATTTCTCACAGATTACTGTGTGCCCGCCAAAAATAGCCACAGCCCAAGTGTGAGAAGTCGCTGGTCTCAAGGCCAAGTAGATGGGGATGCAAGGCCTATTTATTTATTTTATTTTATTTATTTATTTTTATTATATTTGTATGCCACCCCCCATGCCCACAGCATCTTGGGGCGGCTTCCAACAATATAAAACAATTATTAAAACATAAAAGATCCACAGTATCATCATTAAAACAATTTTAAAACACCCCCCTACAAAAATTCAACCCACCCTCCCCTCCCCACCTCCGAAGGCCTGGGAGAACAGCCATGTCTTACAGGCTTGACGGAAGGCCATTAGACTCGGGGCAGCCATGCTTCCTCTGGGAGGGAGTTCCACAACCGGGGCCCAACCACCGAGAACGCCCTCTCCATTGTAGCCCCTCGCTTTATGCGGGGGACCTCCAAGAGGGCACCCCCGGTGGACCGAAGCGTCCATCCTGAGTCACGGAGGGTGAGGCGTCCCTGAGGTATCCAGGTCCAAGACTGTATAGGGCCTTATAGATCAAAGTCAAAACCTTGATTCTCGCTCAGCACGTTACCGGCAGCCAGTGCAGTGCATGGAGCACCGGTGTTATGTGCTCTCATCGACCCGTCCCTGTTAGGAGATGGGCTGCTGCATTCTGCACTAGCTGCAACCTCCGAGCCAGCGTCAAGGGAAGCCCTACATAAAGCGCGTTACAGTAGTCCAGCATCAAGGTGATGAAGGCATGGAACAAAGTGACCAGGTCAGGTCTGGAGATGTATGGGCGCAGCCTCCGCACTAGATACAGCTGGCGGAACACCGCCTTCACCACCATATCCACCTGCTGATCTAGATGGACACCCGTGTCCAATAACCCCAGACTCCGAACCTGCTGGGCCACGTAGTGGCGCATCCCTTCCACAAGAGGGAGCAACACCTCCCCTGCTCGGCCTACCACCATCACCTCCATCTTATTGGGATTAAGCTTCAGTCTGCTCTGCCATAACCAGCTCGCCACGGGCCTCCAAACACTGAGATAGCACGGAGACGGCAGGGCCTGGGTCGACTGAAAAAGAGAGGTAGAGCTGGGTGTCATCAGCATATTTATGTATTTATTTTTATTTATTTAATCAAATTTCTAACCCGCCCCTCCTAAAATAGTTCGGGGTGGCTTACAAACCAAAAAAAAACCAAACACAAATATAAAATACATCTAAAAACAATTAAAACATTCAGAAATGCTACAATTAAAACAAGACCGGGTCATCACAATAAAACAATAAATAAGGGTAAGGGGAGATAAAACCTCACTAACCCCCCCTCCCCCCTCCCCAAAGGCCTGGGCAAACAGCCAGGTTTTACAACTTCGCCGAAATGTTAAAAGGCTTGGGGCCAGGCGAGCTTCCCCTGGGAGGGAGTTCCAAAGGCGCGCCGCGCGGCCACCATGAATGCCCTCTCCATTGTGGCCCCCCACTTAACACAGGGGACCTCCAAGAAGGCACCCCCGGCAGACCGAAGGAGCCTCTCTGGGGCATGGAGGGCGAGGCGGTCCCTGAGGTACGAGGGGCCCAAACCATGAAGGGCCTTGTAGATCAACACCAAAACCTTGAACCTGGCTCAGCACGCTATTGGCAACCAGTGCAGAATCTGGAGCACAGGTGTTATGTGCTCCCGACAACCCGTCCCCGAAAGGAGCTGGGCTGCCGCATTCTCCACTCGCTGCAGCCTCCAAACCAGGAACAAGGGAATCCCCACATAGAGCGCGTTGCAGTAGTCTAGCCTCGAGGTGACGAAGGCATGGATGAGGGAGGCCAGGTCCGGGCCAGAGACATACGGACGCAGCCT
>QEPC01009285.1:801764-817923 GCA_003113815.1 Sphenodon punctatus
TTTCTAACTAGCTTCCTCATTTTGGCATAGTCTCCCTTTTTAAAGTTAAAAGCCAGTGCTGTACTTTTAATTAACTTTCTCCCTCCAGCAACTATGTCAAATTTGATTATATTATGATCACTATTGCCTAGTGGCTTGGCCACAGTTACTCCTTGCACTAGTTCCTGTGTGCCACTTAGGACTAGATCTAAAGTAGCTCCTCCCCTCATTGCTTCTGGAACCAATTACTCTAAAAAGCAGTCATTTACGGCATGCAGAAATTTTACCTCCACATCCCGCCGCAAGGAGGCATTCACCCAGTCAATATTGGGGTAGTTGAAGTCACCCGCTATTATTACGTTCCTAATTTTAGTAGCCCATTTAATCTCTGTTAGCATTACATAATCAGTCTTTCTATTCTGGTCAGGGGGGCGATAGTATAGCCCCACTGCTATACTCTTCTGCTTGATACCTGGAATTTCAATCCATAGGGATTCGAGGGAACAGTTTGCATCCTGTAAAATTTTTATTCTACTTGCCTCAGTGCTGTCCTTAACATACAGAGCTACCTCACCACCAACACGATCTCCTCTGTCCTTTTGATATATCTTGTACTCTGGTATTACAGTGTCCCATTGGTTATTCTCATCCCACCAGGTCTCTGTGATGCCTATAATGTCTGGATCTTCATTTAGCGCTATAAACTCTAATTCTCCCATCTTACTTTTTAGACTTCTAGCATTAGCATATAGACACTTAAATGTATTCTTTTTATTTTTCTTCTTAATGGGCACTGTTGGCCTTTTGACGTATCTGTAAGACTTGGCTGTTCACCCAGGCCTTGGGAGGGGGGGGGGGGTGGGTTAATTTTTGTGGGGGGTGTTTTAAATTTGTTTTAATTATGATATTGTAGATTTTTTATGTTTAATAATTGTTTTATATTATGCTGGAAGCCGCCCCGAGATGCCATAGGCATGGGGGGGCGGCATATAAATATAATGAAATAAATAAATAACTGAAACAGGCGCTCTGGAATCATTATCTGTCTGTTCTCCCCTGCGTTCCACCTGAAATCCCTTGCCATTTATCGTATCCTCAGTCTTAAGTTACTCTACTTCCTCTAAAGTAACATCCTTTGGAGATGCTACAGCCCGAACCGTGCACTCCGCAGTGCCTGTCGGCTTTCCCCCAGGTTCTAGTTTAAAGACTGCTCTATCCCATTTTTAATTTTTAGCGCCAGAAGCTGGGTTCCATTCTGGTTAAGGTGGAGCCCATCCCATTTTTATAGGCTCTCCTTTCCACAGAAGGCTCCCCAGTTCCTAATAAAACTAAAGCCTTCCTCCTTGCACCAATGTCTCATCCATGCACTGAGACTCCAGAGCTCAGCCTGCCTCTGGGGTCCTGCGCGTGGAATGGGGATCACTTCCGAGAATGCTACCCTGGAGGTTCTGGACTTCAGTCTACTACCTAGCAGCCTAAATTTGGCCTCCAGAACCTCCCTCTTATGTCATTGGTGCCCACATAGACCACAACAACAGGCTCCTCCCCAGCACTCCCTAGGATTCTGTCTGTGTGTCGCGTGAGGTCCGGAGCCTTCGCTCCAGGCAGCCACGTTACCATGCAATCCTCATGGCCACCAGCAACCCAGCTGTCTACATTCCTAATAATTGAATCCCCAACTACCACAGCTGTTCCCCGCCCCCCCCCCCTTTTCTGGGAACACACCTCTGGAGAAATATCCTCAGTGCGAGAGGATAACGCATCACCTGGAACGCAGGTCCCAGCTACAGGATCACTGCCCACCATTCCAGTCTGATGCTCTCCTTCCTGGAGAGCTTGCCCCTCCAAAGCAGCACAAGGGCTGCCAGAGTGGAGGAGGGACCATTCTACTATGTCCCTGAAAGTCTCCTCAATAAACCTCTCTGTCTGCCTCAGCTCCTCCAGCTCTGCCACTCTAGCCTCCAGAGACTGTACACATTATCTGAGAGCTAGGAGTTATTTGCACCGGGTGCATACATACGACTTCTCTCCAATAGGAAGATAGTCATACATGTGACACTGTGCAAAAGACGCAATAACTCCCATCCCACTGCTGAACTGCTGTCTGCATCTTATTTAGGGGGATTGTTAGGCTTAGCACTAGTTGTGCGATTATGTACTATGGGACGTGGGTTAACTGTCCTGCACAAGTGCACTCACCTCACCAGGGTGTCCCACCCATGGCGAACTCCCTGCCAAACTCCCCAATTTGCTATGCCTATTGATAGCTCCTGGGCCACTCTGTTCCTAGGTCGCTTACTGTCTGCTCTCCTTCTGAACTCTGGAGCCCTGGCCTCCGAGTCAGCAGGAGTTAGCTCCTCCCCCTCATTAAGCAACAGTCAGCACTCAGCTAGCTCCTCCCCCTCATTAAGCACTAGGGCTAGGCCTTTGTAGATATTTGATAATATTCCATTTAGTTCCATAGGTTTTAGAATAGTTAATAGCAGTTAGAGTTAGTGTAGATATATATAATATTAGATTACCAATTTGAATAAATAAATTAAAAAAAATATAAAATCTTTGTGTGCATTCTTCGCGTGGGAGAAATGGAGAAGGGAAGCAGGAGAGGCCAGTCTGCTGCCCGTAAGGTGGGCAATGGGGCACGTGGCAGGGGCCATGCCAGCGGATGGCATCAGCATCAGCCCAAGCCCATCACCACTCCCCAAACTGCACAGGCCTGATTTTGGCAGTCAGGCTTCAGAGGCTCCCAGCAGTGGCACTAGGGGTGTGGTTCGGTGGCACCTCCTGCCAGCATCCTCGACTGCAACACAGGGCACTGGAAGGCCTGCACTCCAGGAGGCTTCAGCTGTCTCTGCTGCAGGTGCATGTGCTTCGGGGGTCAGATGGTCCTTCAGGGCTACCAATGTCCCCGACCCCCATTATTGAGGTGATCCCCAGCAGTCCAAGGCTCGTGGATCTCACCCTGGCTGCTAATGGCAGGGCCCGATCCCCAAGCAATGGCAGCAGGGAGAGGAGTAGCAGTAGCAGCAGCAGCTATAGGGGGCACAGGGAGAGTGGCAGCAACATGGTGGGCAGTCGATCAGCCTCAGAGTCCCCGTAATCCCCTTCGCGGGACATCACTCTGATTGGGGACAGCGAGGCAGACATTAGTCCTGTGGAGGAGATGTCTGGTGCTGAGGCGATGGCTGTCCCTCTGACAGCTGTGTCATCACCATGTTCTTCCCCTCCCAGCAGCACTGTCAGCGGTGCATCACCCGGTACAGGCCAAAAGGCAGGAGGGGGCAAAAAATCCTCCATCTGGGGGCATTTTAAGTTGGTGCGGGCGGATGATCCCTGGGAGGTGCAGTCCAGAAGGTGGTGAAGCATGGGCAGGTGCTCACTAGCCATCATTCTGTTCACGGGCAGCTGTTATTCCACCACATCAAGAAGCATCCTCTTCTCATCTTCCCTCTCCTCTTCTCGATCTGTACCTCATCCTTAGGCAAATTCATTGCCTCCCATGGCTTCCAATACCACCTCTATGCTGATGACACTCAACTCTATCTCTCTACTCCCTCTCTCTCTCCCTGTGTTCATGCTCGTCTCATCAACTGTCTCTCTGACATCTCTACCTGGATGTCTCAACGTCAACGCAAACTCAACATGGCTAAAACTGAACTCCTTACCTTCCCCCCCTCAATCTTCCTCTCCTTCCTCACTGTCAATAATTATTGATAGAGTCACCATGCTGCCGGTCCCCCAAGCCCGTAGCCTAGGCTTCATCTTTGACTCACCCCTTTCTTTTAAACCCTACATTGACTCTGTTGCTAAATCCTGTCGCTTCTCCCTCCATAACATTGCTAAGATTCGCCCTTTTCTCTCTGTCTCGTCTGCCAAAACTCTTGTTCATGCTCTGGTCATCTCTCGCCTCGATTACTGTAACCTCCTTCTCACTGGCCTTCCCCGGTCTCACCTTTCTCCCCTCATCTCTGTCCAAAACTCTGCTGCCAGGGTCATCTACCTCGCCAGTCGCTTCGACCATGTGCAGCCCCTCCTCTCTTCGCTTCACTGGCTTCCCCTTCCTGAACGAATCCTGCACAAGCTCCTAGTCTTCACCTATAAAGCTCTTCACAACCTTGCTCCCCCCTACCTCTCTGCACTTATCGCCCTCCATACTCCAGCCCGTGCACTTCGCTCCTCCTCTGTCCCTTCTCTCACCCTTCCACGCCTTCCCTGCTCCCCTAAGCGCCTTCGTCCCTTCTCACTTGCTGCCCCCCATGCCTGGAACTCCCTCCCTGTCCACATCCGCCTTGCCCCCTCCCTTCATACCTTCAAATCTCTCCTTAAAACTCACCTCTTTCGCTCTGCTCTGTCTGACTCTTTATCCTGCTGAGCCACTATTCCTATACCTACGATCGGTTTACCCTTATCCTTGCAACATGGACCTGCCTGCTGTCATTCTCATCGTAACCAAGCCAAGTACGTGCACCTGAGACCTCGCATCTTCATGAATGTTAGACCCCTTGTATCTCCCTCTGTTCCCCTTCCTATGTCTCTCCCCCAGCTCCTGTCTCTCAGGTTGTAAGCCCTAGGGGCAGGGACCGTGTCTATTTTATTACTTTGTAAAGTGGCAGGTACACTGCTGGTGCTATAAAAATGTTTATTAATAATAATAAAGCAGCCACTCCAGCCCCAGGACCCACCATCAGGGTTGTGGGGCCTACATTCCAAGCAGGGAGGGCTGTCCATCCACATCATCCAGAAGCTGCCACTCCAGCCCCAGGTCCCACCATCAGGGTTCTGGGGCCATCATTCCGCTCACAGGGAGCTGTCATCCTACCGTATCAAGAAGCAGCCACTCCAGCCCCAGAACTCACCGTCAGGGTTCTGGGGCCTACATTACAGGCAGGGAGGGCTGTCCATTCACGTCATCCAGAAGCTGCCACTCCAGCCCCAGGACGCACCATCAGGGTTCTGGGGCCTACGTAACAGGCAGGGAGGGCTGTCGTTCTATGTCATCCAGAAGCTGCCACTCTGGTCTCAGGACCCACCATCAGGGTTCTTGGGCCATCATTTTGCTCACGGGGAACCGTCATTCCACCGCGTCAAGAAGCAGCCAGCCACTCCAGCTCCAGGACCCACCATCAGGGTTCTGGGGCCTACGTTACAGGCAGGGAGGGCTGTCATTCCATGTCATCCAGAAGCTGCCACTCTAGTCCCAGGACCCAACATGAGGGTTCTGGGTCCTTCATTTTGCTTACAGGGAGTTGTCATTCCACCGCATCAAGAACCAGCCAGCCACTCCAGCTCCAGGAACCACCGTCAGGGTACTAGAACCTACAATATAGTCAGGGAGAGCTGTCCATCAATGTCATCCAGAAGCTGCCACTCTAGTCCCAGAGCCCACCATCAGGGTTCTGGGGCCGTCATTCTGCTCATGGGGAGCTGTTATTCCACCGCATCAAGAAGCAGCCAGCCACTCCTGCCCCAGGACCCACCATCAGGGTTCTGGGACCTACGTTACAGTCAGGCAGGGAGGACTGTCCATCCATGTCATCAAGAGCTGGGGTGGGGGCAGCTGCCGAGTCCATTAGCAGCTGCAGGACGTGGAGGGTGACGTGGCTTTCAACTGAAAGCCACATGCATTTTGGGGAAAATGATTGCGCTTGATGCGCAGCCCTTCTCGGTGGTCAGGGACATGGGGTTTATGCACCTGATTGGCTTCCTGGCCCCCCAGTTTGAGCTGTCCTCGCACACCACCCTGAGTCAGGTTGCCACCGATGCCTGGCTGCCTGGCCCGGCCAAGTAGGGGTGCCAGCCACTGAGCCCTGGCTGAGTCTCTTCCGCTGCTTCACCGATGCCTGGCAGCCTGCAACTCCCACCCGAGTAGGGGTGCCAGCCACCGAGCCCTGGCCGGGGCTCTTCCGCTGCTCCACCGATGCCTGGCAGCCTGCAACGCCCACCCAAGTAGGGGTGCTAGCCACCAAGCCCTGGCCGGGCCTTTGCCACTGCTCCTCTGATGCCTGGCAGCCTGTAATGCCTGTCCAAATAGGGGTGCCAGCCACCAAGCCCTGGCCAGGCCTCTGCTGCTTCTCCTGGCACTCAGTGGGCAGGGGACATGGCCTCAGAAGAACTAGCCAGGAGTCCTGGGGAGCCTGGGTTCCCTAGGGCTCACACCAGGCGGGGACATGTCACTTGCAAAGGCAAGCCCAGTGTGCTTCCCCCTCTCCCATGGTCCATGGCAGACGGAGTGCATGGTGGCTTGCTGCTGGGGTAGCCATGCTGGGAGCCACCCGATTGAATTCCTCCCCAAACACTACATCTGAGTAGATGCTCTGAAGCATTGCCACTCAGCATTGCCAGTCTGAAGTGCCTGGCTGAGTAGGGGTGCCAGCCACCAAGCCCTGTCTGGGCCTCTGTCACTGCTCCGCCGATGCCTGGCAGCCTGCAACGCCAAGCCATGATGGTGATTAGAACTGGAGAACCCAGCATAGAGTGAGCAGAACTGGAGGCCTGCCAGACTGCAGTGCCTGGCTGAGCAGGCGTGCCAGCCACCAAGCCCTGGCCGGGCGTCTGCCGCTTCTCTGTCGATGCCAGCCAGCCTGCAACGCCCGGCCAAGCAGGAGTGCCAGCCACCAAGCCCTGGCCAGGCCTCTGCCACTGCTCCTTCGATGCCAGCCTGCAATGCCCGGCCAAGTAGGGGTGCCAGCCACCAAGCCATGGCCAAGCCTCTGCCGCTGTTCCACTGATGCCAGCCTGCAATGCATTGTCCCCTATGGGTGCCAGCCACCAAGCCCCAAGCCTTTCCGGTGCCTGCTGCTGCCGTTGGGTCTCAGACGGCCAGCCCTGGTGCCATGGGCACCCCCAGGGGCCAAGCGCCGGGCCTTCCTGACCAGAAAACCCAGGGTGCCAAGTGCCAAGCTTTCCCGTTCTCTGATGCTGCTGCTGCTGCATTTCAGATGGCCAGCCCTGGTGCCACGGGCACCCCCAGGGGCCAAGTGCCAAGCCTGCCTGCCCGGACAACCCAGGGTGCCAAGCGCCAACCCTTTCCAGTCTCTGCTGCTGGGTCTCAAACGGCCAGCCCTGGTGCCATGGGCACCTCCAGAGGCCAAGCGCCAAGCCTGCCTGCCCGGGCAACCCGGGGTGACAAGCACCAAGGCTTCCCGGTCTCTGCTGCTTCTGCTGCTGGGTCTCAGATGGCCAGCCCTGGTGCCACGGGCACCCCAGGGGCCAAACGCTGAGCCTGCCTACCCAGGCAACCTGGGGTGCCAAGTGCCAAGCCTTCCTGGTCTCTGCTGCTGGGTCTCCGATGGCCTGCCATGCCACCACGGGCACCCCTGGGGGTCCCTGGAGCACCCCAAGACTCTCAGCGGCGCCAAACTCCGCCAAACATTCGGGGGGCGGTCCGGACTCCACCGGACCAAACCCACGAATCTGAACTAAATTTTTAGTCTGAACGTCCGAACATCTGAACTCCTTCTTGTTCGCACATCCCTACTAGTTGCCTGTGAGTAGGAGGCTGAATATGGGTGGTGTGGCCATTTTCCATCCAAACCTTTATTGTAAGTCAGAACACCTATAAATGAATGAGTATTTATTTGTTTGGCCGTAGGCCGTAACAAAAATGAACAAATACAAATTAGTTTACTTATTCACATAAAACCAACTAAAATACATGATACTAAGTATCCGTAGTTGTACAGGAAAAATAAAATTAAAAGAGTTATAATTACATGATGTTGCCTACCCCTGTATTGACTTCTTGCTTAGACTGCCTTACCCTTCCCGGGGTTGTGGTGGCCACACTTGACCCCTGCATTAGCTGATGTTGACCACAATAATAATTTTACATAGCCATAACTATTACAATAAACAGTATGGTGAATTCCGGCAAAATAAACAATTATCTATAATACAGTTACCAAACTAGGAAGTCATACAAAGTCATGCAAAGTTATTTGCATAGAACCAAAACTAAAATAAATGATACTAAGTATCCATAATTGTACAAGAAAAATAATATTATAAATTTTTATAATTACATTATGTTGCCTTACCCTTCCCGGGGTTTATGCCGGCAACATTTGACCCCGTATTAGCTTCTTGCTTGTACTGCCTTACCCTTCCCGGGGTTTGTGGCGGCCACACTTGACCCCTGCATTAGCTGATGTTGACCACAGTAATGATTTTGCATAGCTATAACTATTACAGTAAACAATATGATGAATTCCAGCAAAATAAACAATTATCTATAATACAGTTAACAAAAAAGTCATACAAAATCATACAAGATGGCCCCGTCACCCTGAGCACATATTCCGAGGGCCCTGGTTTAGCCCTGGTTTAGCCTTGTAAACAGCCCCTATAAAAGGCAACAGCCTTTTAGTGGGCAAATTTATACGGCGGCGTTACCCCAACGTACATACAGTTAATAAACTTAGGAGGGTCATGGCAATTTGAGCAGGTAATGCGGGGTGCGCACAAATTGTGTACCATTTACACCATCTAGGCCTCAATATATATGCAACCCCCCTCCCATCAGCCATTCCCTTCCAGTTATCCCACCTCCCTTCAGACCTGGGGTATACCCAGCCTAACAGTTTTCCCCCTTATCTTCTGGCTCAGTGTTACCACCCACCATGCAAATTCTGCCACCCTCCTTGAAAGAACTGTATCAGTGGGGTTAAGAAAAATCCCTAATAGTTTAGTTTAGTTTAGTTTAGTTTCGGCCGAGGCCAAAAACAACAAAAGCACAAAAATAACCCACAACAAACATACAGACCTTAGTACGTAACATTTGCACCAGGTAACTTAGCCCTGGTTTGACACATAACTGCAAATACTTGAGCCCTATAGGACAATAAATCCAGTTACCATTCATTGGCCCAAAATGGGGATAAAAACTCATACATAGTAGATAAAATAAAGTATATATATACAAACAACAACCCTAACTCATAAAAATTTGGGACTGTAAGAATAGCGCATGACGGTCAAATGCAGCCACCAGGAAAGACGCCACTGCCTTGGTGAGATCCGGATCTACATCGGCCAGAGCCAGGCAGAGCAAATGATGCTCTGTCCTGCCAGGAAATTTCTGAAGGAAGGGGGCAAGGTAGGTCATACAAATCTCGTCATAAAGATGACATCCCAGAAGCAAATGCTGTGTGGTCTCTACAGACTGAGCGTCGAAGTGGCACAACCACTCAGAGAACTCAACAACCTGGCTGCATCCTTCCAGCAATGCGGTGGGCAAAGCATTAAACCTAGCACACATGAACAAAAATTTACCTCTTAACGAGATATCTAGTGCTAGGTAAGCAGCCATAGACAGCCGGGGCGGCGAGAACAGAAGGTAATCCTGAAGATGACTTGACTCTCTTATTACTGCACATTCCTCCTGTAAATCCCTATCCCTTAATCTAACAGAGATTTCTTTTGCCATGTGTGCCAAATCCCCGCCCTCCCAATACTCCGGGTGGAACCCTAGCTTCTGAAGAAAGAGTTCCACTGTCTTCTGCCACAGGCTCTTATATGTATTTTTTCCAATATTGAATTAACCCACGGTCACCCCCCCTTACTAAATTGGTCCAAAAATTCAGCACCGTGGCCCAAGCTGTCGAGGACCACCTAGGTTGTCCTGCCTCCAACCTAATTGTGGCAAACGGTGTGCCTCGTGGGACTTTCAGCAGGTTTTGGAAGAACAGAGTCTGGAGGCTATCCAGCCTCTTCGATCTTAAGGGGTGAAGTGGCATCCATACCTCGGCCCCATACAGCACCTGCATACGGACTTTGGCATTTATTACCCTAGTTGCAGGAACCACCACCCTCCTACCAGTCCTACCAAACACTTTTAGTAGAACAAAAATGGCTCCCCGAGCTGTTGCCAAAGCCCCTTCCACATGACAATTCCAACCCCCCGTGGATTGGAAGAGCAGGCCCAAGTAACGAAAGGATTTAACCTGCGTTATACTATGCTCCCCTATCTGCCACTGTCCTGTTTTCCCAGATCTGGAAAACACCAGTATCTGGGATTTCCTATAATTTATGGCCAGATCACTCTGGGAGCAAAAATCCGCAAAGCAGTTTAACTGCCTTCTCAACCCCACCTTGGTCTGTGAAAGGATCACGATATCATCCGCATATAAAAGGGATCCAACTGGATAGTCCACTAGTTTAGGAGGGAAGTGGGAGGGCACCGATAACCTGGGCACTGCCTCATTTATAAATAAATTAAAGAGAGTAGGTGCCAACACGCATCCCTGTCTGACACCCGCACATACGGGGATGTCCTCTGTCAGACGTCCCTCCGGGTCCAGCTTGACTGCCAAGGAGTTTTTGTCATGGAGGGCACGCAAGAGAAAAAGTAACCTTGGCTCCAAGCCTAAGGCATCCAGCCTTCCCCAGAGAATCTCCCGGTTCACTAGATCAAAAGCTTGACACAGATTTAAAAAGGCCGCATAGAGTCTCCCATTCCTGTCCATGTATTTTTCTAAAAGATGTTGAAGAATTAAACAATGTTCCAGAGTGGAACGTCCCCTCTGAAACCCCACCTGCTCCGGCCTTAATATGTGCTCCTTTATCATCCAGGCATTTAGCCTCTGGAGTAGCCACTTGCCATATATCTTGGCTATAGTGCATAAAAGGCTAATTGGCCTATAGTTTGCCGGATTACCTTGCTCTCCCTTCTTGAAGATCGGAACCACTATCGCCCTGCCCCAGACAGCAGGCAGTAATCCTGTGATGTTTATGGCTGAGAACAACTGGGTCAATCTGGGCGCCCACCAATCCAAAAACTTCTTGATCAATTCTATTGGGATCAGATCTGGCCCTGCAGCCTTGCCGTTTTTGAAGGTTCCAATGATCTCAGACACTTCTGTTGCCGAGACCGGGGGCCAAGCCGGGACCAATGATGTGTCCAAAGCTGCAGTCACTGGATCACTTGATTTCCCAACCCCAGCATACAACGCACTACCCTAATATTTTTGATTCAGGAGCCTCCTGTAACTAGGACAAAAACCTTCCCAGATATTTGAGCCTAGGGCCCTCCAAAGCTGGGCAGCAAAATAAAATATGGGCTACTGTGTCTGGGCTCCCTTTGTCATGCAGGGCACATTTCCTTTGACCACGAGGAATGCCCCTATAACGGCCTTCCAAATATGTTGATGGGAAAGAATTACAGCGCAACCGCGTAAATAGCACCCTTCTAGAGTGGTCCGTCCAGCTATATAAATAAGACTGGCCTGGCCGAAAGTTATTATAAGAGACATAATCGGGAGCCACCCTTTGGGACTTAAGACGTGCCTCCTCCAGCTGGCGAGTCTGGTCCCACAGTCTCCTCTGCACCATGTGTTTAAAAGGCTTGATGCCAACTCTTTCCAGCACCTCCCTCAAAAAGCCCAGCTTATGGGTCTCATATTCTGCTAGCCGCATCCAATCATCCAGTAATCTGGCCCTCCAAGCCAGGGATAATAATGAATCCTCCACTGGCCTTAGGGACACTATTTTTACCCAATAATTTATCGCTAGTCGGATGAATACTGACCTCACCGGAGGCATACACGTTTCCGCTCTTAAGGGGGCCTGGGGGGTCCCTCATGGGAGGGCCAACATGGAGGCCAAAAACCCATTCTAGATGACTTCTAGTTTATCCAGAAACCCAAAACACCAGCACGGGGCCGCGTATAGGGCCTGGTTCAAAACCTTGGCCCTAAACAGCCTCAGCGCCGGTTCGATCAGCCTCCCTCCTTTCCCAAAATAAAATCTCAAGATGGCTTCAGATGATTTCTTTGTTTGTAGCTTAACCCCCTCCACATGGGTTTTCCAGCCCGGAGAGGCTGAAAATCTAACCCCCAAATATTTAAAGGACCCAACTTGTTCTATAGATTTCCCTGCTAAATGCCAAAGGTAAGGCTTAGAGCATTTCTTGGATCCCACCCCAAGAATTTTGGATTTAGAATAGTTGATATTTAATAGTTCCATCTGGCAAAATTCTCCAAAAAGAGCCAGCTGTCTCTTAAGGCCCACCATCGATTGTGAAATTAAGATGGTATAATCCGCGTAGAGAAGTATTGGGAGACATCTGTCTCCCACCCTAGGTGCATGGGTGTCAATTGCTTTCATGTGTTGGACTACAGGATTCAAGTAAAGATTAAAAAGGGCTGGAGCCAACAAACATCCCTGCCTGACTCCTCACATTACTGGAATCTCCTTGGAGAATGGCCCATCAACCCCGCATCTTACCTGGAGAGTATTACCCGAATGCAGCCTAATCATTAAATAGAGCAATCTTGGGTTGATAGAAAGAGCCCTCAGCCTAATCCACAGTCGTTCTCTATGGACCGAATCAAAGGCCTTCTCCAGGTCCATAAAGCAAAGATATAGTTTCCCCTGGGAGCCAACATACTTCTTTATTAAGGCTGTTAATACCATAATATGATCCAGGGTAGCCCTACCTTCACTGAACCCTGCCTGCTCTGGTTCTAATATGCTCATTTCCTGGATCCACTCCTTTAATTTAATCAGTAATAACTTAGCATACAGTTTCCCTATAATGATTGGACGAGAGTTACCCGGGAGACTGATTGGACGAGAGTTACCCGGGAGAGACGAACCACCTAATTTATAAATGGGGCATAGAACACTCTTTAGCCACGAGACCAGCACCTCTCCTGTATCATTAACAAAAGTAAAAAGAGGGGCCAGGACCCCAGCCCATCAGTCTGGCTGTGCCCTCAGAACTTCTACTGAGACATAGTCTGGGCCTGGCGCCTTCCCCCCTTTAAGACCTACAATCAGGGACTTAACCTCGTCCTCCTTAATCGGGGGCCAGCCCTGGATTCTGTCCACTGGGCGGGTATATATAGATTCCGCACTAGGGTGGACACCGGCAAATAGTTTAGTATAAAACTGTTCCCACTCCCGCGGGACAATAAAATAACTACAAACTATTTTGCCTGGTCCCTGGACCGAGCATATCATTTTCCAAAATGTATTGTTGTTTTTGTCTCCACCGCATTATGCAGTTCCAGCCAGAGTGCCTGTTGGTGGGCCAATTTCTTAGCTACCAGTAATTTCCTATAGTCCCTCCGCACAACCTGAATCTGACCCCTGGCTTCCCTACTCAGGTCACTCCTGAGATTTTTCGCCAACCATCTTAATAATGACCTTGTCACCCTACAGTCAGCGTTGAACCAGGCCCTTAAGTACTTCGGACCGTCATTCTTGGGGACAGCAACATACATCAATTCCGGTATCAGAAGCTCTATAAGTTTGTTATATCCCTCCACTACATCTATACCTGAGAGGATAGTTTCTCTACATAAGGACCTAACCTCAGGGAGATCCGAAAATCTCTTAGATGCCACCAATGTCTCCTCAAGAAGTTTCCGTGTTATCAGCTTATCTCTGGCGCTAGGCGGCTGTCGTACAGATGTCTCACCACCACCTAACATATCAGCCATCCTTAGTTCTAGCAGGAAATGGTATGTCTCCGGTCTTGGGAGCACACGCATACTTATAACGCACTCAAAAACTGAGCACGATACCAAGAAATAATCTATTGTGCTCGAGCCCTTGTATGAATGGCAGGTAAAATTTCCCTCCCTATCACCTCTTATCCGTCCATTCACTATTGCCAAATCCAAAGTCTGGATAAAGTCCTCAAAAACCTTCGCCCTCAGGTCCGTTTGAGTATCCCGGGAACATCGCACAGGCAGGGGGGCAGTACACAATGTCCTCTCCAGATTTAAATTGGGCCACTCAACACCCGGATTCCCAAGCCTGATATTGAAATCACCCCCCACTATTAGCACTGCTTGCGGTAACTCATACATGGCATTAGAAATCAAGTTAGTTATTACTGTCCAAATCTCCTCATAATAATACGTAGAGTTTATTGGTGGTACATACACATTACCCAGTAAAATTTCCCCTCCTTCCGGCTGTACGCAGTAGAGCAAAATAAAATTCGACTTGAATGAGGCAAGTATCCTGGCGTGGGCTGTCAGGCCCTGAGCTAACAAAATAGCAAGACCCCCACTTGGTCTGCCGCCAAGGCCAGAAGGAGTTGCCTCCAGGCAGTAGCTCATATAACCCTGCAGTCTGCAGGGGAATTGAGAGTCTGCCATCCAGGTCTCCTGCAGCATAATAATTACATATTCTCTAAGGAAATAAAGAAAGTCCAAATCCAAACATCTCACCCTCCAGCCCGCTATATTCCACGATAAGTACTTCCAGTTGCTTGTATCATCTATTTCCTTGTGGACCTCAGGGAGACTAAATGGCCCACAAGAGGGGTTAGGAAAACTTCTGCTGGTCCCTGGTTTTCTCCCTATCCTTAAATGAATATACAACGGCAAGATCCTTCTTCCCTCCAGTGGGTGAATAGTTGGGACTGTTTTATCTAGCCCCTGTGCACATTGCTCCTGATCCACCTGCCTCAAATCAAGTGTTGATGTTCCCACCAGAGCTGAGGGTTGTCTCCCCTTAGTCAGTTGTAGGTGTGCTTTATTAGTGGGCAGAGGTAAACTAACTATGTGAAAATTCTTATTACTAGGGGAGATATCTACTCTCAATTTCTCCCACACTAGGTCCAGTCTCACTTTCCCCCCTTGGGTATGTCTAAGGCCTATCGGCGTAGAAGCCGCAGAAGGCATACCCACTTGGGATCCTTAGTAATAGAACTTGTTTGAGAGGTTCTGCTAGTATCCAACACCGTTCCATGAGCTGGTGTACCACCGCTGCCCTTAGACCTCTGTAATTGCCTACTTAGCATATCCAGCCGTGAAATAAGCAAATCTGGATTGGTGAGAGGCTCCAATTGTCTTAACGAGCTCCCAACTAGTTTAGGGGTTTCTCCACTCTTGCTAATTAGCTGCACGGGGCCAGGGTTTTTGGCCAACAGAGCCATCCCAAATGTTCCCGATTTCCCTTGCTGGAGATTAGGTGGGGCCCCCTCCTTAATTCCCTCTATCCTTCCCTGGGTCTTGGCTCCCTGCCACTCCATACTGTTAGTAGTTATATCTCAGCCCTCCGGGATCAAAATCACTGGTTCCCGACTGTTTGGCAATTTCCCCCCATTATCTGCCATTAGAACTCTAGATAAGTATATATTTTTTTCCTTTAACTTATCCTCCTTGTCTAGAATCTGAGCTACCAATGAGGCAGATTGGAAGGTAACCTTAAGGAGCCAGCGGTTTTTTATATTGTGCACATGATCCAAAATTACAATGTCCCTACTAGTAAATGGCAGCCCCAAAATTACTCTCAGATGTTCAGCAATGTCATACGGAGTGTTCCAAAAGGGCAGGAGACCTGAGGCCAGGGGGAGAACAGCAAAAATCAGACTATTTGGCAGATAGGCCAACTTCAGACAGTTCCCTCCCTTAAGGCACATTTGCAAACTAGCTCCATTAAGTGCTTCAACCTTCCCCAAGGGGGACTCCTCCATTCCCTCCTTTAATGGGTGGGGGGGGCGCTCTCCTGAAGACACAAGCCTATTCTGGTCCTTAGCTACCTCTAGATTATCCTCCACCTTCCTAGCCAGATCTTTTAGTTGAGAAAACAAACACTTTAATGTATGCACTGTAGTTAGTGCAAGCTCAGCCAATAGTTCAGTTTGAGAGGGAACCTTTTCCGCGTTCTGTATCCATGGCTCCTCCTAACCTACTATCTGAGGCAAAATTGAATGAGTTCCAAGTGAAAATATCGTTCTGCTGCGGGCTAGGCTCAATTGTAGGTCTACTTTGTGACACCCCCTTGGGAGGTAGAACTCCTCTACCGGGATCACCCAGACCTTTGAGGAGTGAGTCTATTTTCCTCTGCTTTGGAGACTTCAGCAGAGGAATAGGGAGCCCAGTCTCCTTACGGGGACGTTTAGAGTCTGGCATTGGGGAAAACCTTCCAGCAGCCCCACCCTTGCAAACCAGCCTAATCACAAACAGTACTCAGCCCCCAAAGCCCAAGCGTCAGCAGAGCAAACCTCTAAAGGGTAGAAATCAAGTACCACAAATGATCCCAGTCTTCTTCAGCCACTGGGGTCCCTCTATTCCGCTTGCCGCAACAATGAGGAGTAGGGTGTAGGCACTAGTGGTGGGACCCCGGGCCCATTACCGGCTACCGGATTTACCGGTTACCGGTTCTGCGAAAACCGGATTCCCGGATTAAATCCGGTATACCGGTACCGGATTTATTTCATTGG
>QEPC01009285.1:854978-888965 GCA_003113815.1 Sphenodon punctatus
CTCCCCCTCCTTGTCTTTTAGATTGTAAGCCACAGGTAGGGACCGCATCTGATTGTATGTTCTGTACAGCGCCAGGTTGCAACTGGCGCTTTATAAATGTTTAATAATAATAATAAATAATAATAAGGTACACTTCTGCTGCTCTTGCAGAACACTAGTGTGCCTTGGCACACCCTTTGGGAATCACCGCTCTAAGCAAACAGAGCGCAGGGATCTTGGTGAGGCCCCTCTAGATACAGCTACATTCTTGTTTTCCCAAGAGTGACTTTGGTGGAAAGATTTCCCACCCGCCCCAGGCATAACTCTCAACCCCTGGCTTCTTGAGGAGCATCCGTACTGACAAGTAAAAGATGGGGGAGTGCTGTCTGTGATTGCCAGAACTGTAAAGCCCAGTGTAAAGGATCCACTAGAAATTGTGCCACAGTTAACCAACTACTGAAATACTGGTTAATTAATACCATTCCCAGATAACCAAAATACTAATTTACTATTACCAGGTAACTGAGGTACCATTTAACTACCTTACATTTCCTCCCTGATTTTCCAATAGCAAAGCGTGGTATCCAATCAGAAACCAACTTGAAACTAGGGTCTGAGCAGGTCAACAGGAAAGGAACTCAGGGGAAATTGAACTAGCCAGTAACCATGCAACAGGCAGGAAAATGGCAGTGTGGCAATGGCATAAATGGCACAATGTGGTAACTCAGTTAAACTCTCCATTAATAAACAGTTTGCACGCACTAACCAGTCATTGTTGGTGCAGTTCAGTTACCCCAAATCCAATGGTTACTAATATTGGTTTCATCTCTATGAACTCTGCTTTGAGCTCACGAGATCTTGTCCTTCCCGCATGGTTTCACACAACCACCAAAGAAGGCTGGACAGGGGTGAAAATAGGCTGGTGAGTGACACTTGGCCACTTTCTGCTCCCAGATACCCCAATGTGAATCTGGAGTAGCTCCCCTGATTCCAGTAGAGTTGCTCCAGATTTAAATTGATGTTTAACTGAGATCACAAGCAGAGCCGAAACGAACATTTCATGGCAAGTGCTGTCTCCAACAAATTTCCCCACTTCCATTCACATATGACAGAGCTGATATTCAGCCTTGCTTCACCGGTGAATAGCCACTTCAGATATTTCAGTTTGGTTACAACAGCTATTTTGATTTGGACATTTGGGAATTTTTCTTACTTCATTTTGGCACTACTACATATGCACAACAGCCAAAATGAAGTAATCCTAATGACCAAAATAACAGAAATACCAAAATGAACATAGTGGACAAAATGAAATAAAGGAATATGTTGATAGGTTATTTGACTGTTCAGTTACTTCACTTTGGCTGTTTACTCATCTGCAGTAGCTGAAACGGAGTAGCCAAATAGCCCTAAACAACCAAACATTCAAATATCTGAAAAGCCAAATACAAAAAAAGTTATGCGAATACCTGTTTCACTTGTAGATAGCTATCCCAAAATACCAAGAATATGCATTTCAGCTCTAATAATTAGCTGTCCCATACCTCTCCTCTTCTGTCTCATGGATGCGCATTTCCCTCCTCTGCAGTATTCCCCATCCCCCTGAACTTAGAGGCCTACAAAGCAAACCCAAATCTGCCACTGCTCCCAACCAATCCAGGCCCTTCATTTAGAGAGATTTCGGCGCAGAAAGAAGCCACAGGAGGACTTTAAGGAGACAAAGAAACCCAAATCCCTCAGTTGCTTCCCTTGCATTTTCCCTGCACTCAGTCCAAAAATCCCACACAATGAAACTTCCCCTGACATCCTTGCTGTGGAAAAAGCACCTGGTTGTGTCTGCGTCTGCGTCTTTGATGGCTGCGGAGAATTCAGATTAGGCACATCAATGCTGGCTTAGTGTCAGAAGGGGGCCTTTAATACCTGCGCAGCTGTTTATACTCTCAGAAGGAAGAGGTTGGAGGGGGCAACAACAGTGAGGAAACATGCTTAACTCTATTTTGGTGGAGGTAGGAAGGAGATACCTTTCAGGTAGAGGGAGGCAGTGGGAAGCTCTTTAATGCAAGACACCAGGGGAGGCTTGTGTGAGCCAGAGATAAGGTACTTCCCTGGGTTGCTGACAGCGCAAGGAGAAAGCACCTCCTCAGGTGCATGCATTATCTCCCACGAGCACACAAGTACACACACCTTGGCACGCCACGGCAGAGAGACACAGCAGTTAGAATAAAGGCTGTTCTGCTCAGGTTCTTAACCTGCTTCCATCACCATAGCATTGGAGCACCTTTTAGTAGCTTATTAAATGAAGTGTCTGGTCTCTGTCACAGTAACAAGGGCATGAGGTCCATTAACAAGTATTTTCTGGGAAGCTTATGAGATGCAGTAAATAAGTAATAGTTATTAACTGGCATTGACCAAAAAATGATGACACGCTGCCTTGTCTTTCGTATGTGTCTAACCCTGCAGGCCACTGGAAATTGTGAGGAAATTATTGGGCAGTGGGTCATTCCCTGTGGTTTCTTCTAAACTTTTGCTGGAAACATCTGGTGCTGGCCACTGTCAGACTGGATGATCTATCCTATTTTGACAATTTTTCAGTAATGCCCAAGGTCCACATTAGAGCTGAAATGAAAACGGCCTTCCCGAATTGACATGAATTCTCATCGTTTTGGGAACCATGCCAGATGTTCACACTTTTTTTTATGTTCAAGATACTTTTCACTCATTTGCTGCTTTCAGTATTTCTATCAGTAAATTTCTGGCACCTAGAGCACTTTTCATCATCCTTTGTCACGTTCAACGTTTTAAAGGAAAAATTATCAAACTTTCACCATTTTTGGCACTTCCAATGCTGTTTGTCATTTTTGGCACTTTCAGGTTGATAACAATTCTGAACCTCAAAAAAATGGGTACATTTTCTGCATTATCAAGAAAGGATAGAAACTGTTTTCACTGTGAAAATTTGTTTCAACACTAGTTCTGCACGAGTATGGGTTGGGGGCCACTTAAAGGATGGGTAGGCAATATGAAGATTCTCTCTACCCATCCTCAAGTTCCTTTTCACCCAAAAAGGCAATGCCACTATGTAAATCCATGATGCACCTACACCTTGAACACCATGAAAAGTTCTGACTGATGGAAATTTCTATCCACAACAACATTCTCTGTCAAGAAATCTTGTTTCAACAATTCTGCATTACCCAGCAGGAAACTCTTTCGTTGAAAATCTTCCCAAAAGCCCAAGACATCTCTTCCTGCCCATGTGAGTCTCCATTTGTCCTTCCCAATCCCATCTTCTGTAAAGAGAAGCTGTCTCCTTCCTTAGCAAGTTCTGCTCCTTCTCTTGAATGGGATCTATTTGCACGCGCTGCAGTTTGCATACATTATTTATGAGCTCGCCTCTGCCACTGTGCACCTCCTCAGAGAGCAATTTGTCAGCAGCTGAGGAGGAATCCTCAAAGCCCCATCTTATCAGGACTGATAATGATCTACATGGGAGTGGAGCAAGAGACAAAGACAGGAAGGTTCCACCAACTCCCGTGTGTGGAAGTTTGTTCCCGTGAGACCTGTTCATGCTCACTCTTCCATTTCTTTATTCAAGCAGAAGCATCTCCTTCACCAGAGAGGCTGGGCAGGCAACAGGGAGAGAGGTACTGGGCAGGCCTGGGACAAGGAATTTGGGATGGAAGGTGTACATTATTTCCCTGGTCCATGACCAGAAGCAAAGAGGAAAGAACCACCAAGGAAAGCCAAGCAATGAGTCTTATGGTAGAGAATGAAATTCCCCTTTACATTGGTGAATTCATTTCTCTTCTGTAAAGAGAGTTGCCAGACCAACTTTGATAAATAAGGAGCACCACTGAGCTGTGCTTTTGTGTTCTGTGGGGTTTTATGGAATGGTGGGGTGCTGTGTTCAATGGAGCATTGCAGAGCTGTGAGGTATGGTGTTCTATGGGGCTGCGAGGCGTTGTATTCTATGAAGCACTATCATGAATCTGTTCTATGAAGCACTATGAAACCACACAGATTCATGAATATCCATGGTGAAATGAATATCCATGGTGAATATCATGTTTGTCAAATTTCCAGATTGTATTGGTATCTGACAAAACAGATAAGAACTGCTATTCATTCTTGCTTCATCAGATATCCATTTTGACTGTTTCAGGTAATGATTTGGTTCTTTAGTTGTTCCGTTGTTTGATTGTTCAATAACCAAGCAGCTGAACAGCCAAAAAAGCAGACATGAATATTTTTTATTTGCTTCAATTTCTAGGCCGCCCCCTCTTGTTGCTGTAGCTCGGGGCTTTTCCACCAGACAAACCTCGTGCCTGTTTTGGCATCCGGATTCTTTTACAGAGCCAAAATCTGCCAGAATGGCACATGTGAATGTGGTCTTAGGCAGCAAGCCTGAGTGAGGCCTTTGCCAGGGACCCTGGAGAGCTGTGTCAGGTGTGACAATATTGGGCTAAGATAGACCATTGGTATGACTCAGGCCGCTTTTAGACGATCGCGGCGGCGCCCGCGCTTGTTTTTCAAAAGTACTGGGAGGCAGAATTACACGTGACACCGCCGCCAATTATGCGCATGTGTGGGCGCCGCACATCCATTTCTGACCGTGAGCTGACCGGGTCGCCGATCAAGGGTGGACATACGCGGCCGGAAATGGACACGCATCACGCACACACGCGATCCAAACCATCTGCTGTCATTGGCGTGATGACATTGCAAAGCACAAACAGGTTCTCGCTTGATATGTGGGTGGAGTAGTTGGGTGCATCACATTGTGGTGAAGACATATCAACCACTTCTGGCCCCATGCGAAGGTGCAGTCATACATGCGGGATACCACGATCGTTCCATCCATGCTGAGGAACCAGTCCAGCAGCTCGTAGTGGGGAAATGTTTGCCTCCTGCAGCCAGAGGCAAAGTTATTGTCCCGAATCTCCTTGTATCCCCTGTGCAAGTTCTTGGCCTGCTGCTGGCACTGGTTCATATCCCTGGAGTGTCATTTCTGCTGAGATCTCCTGGGACACTGCCTCATTCCAATAACACTTGACCAGGGAATATTGTACTTTCTCCTCCCCCATAGAACAATGAAGGCCTTGGTCTCTTCCTCACTTCAGGGAATACACCTCTGGTGGGTGGATTTGTAGACAGTGTGCTTGGGATGGAACACCAGAGGCTGCGGAGGTAACGTTGCTGATAGTTGCCTGTGAACACAGTAAAGGGGGGGGGGGGGACATAATTAGATAGCAAGAAACAGAAGCATTTATCATGCAGCTGTGTAAACACAGCCGCCCTCCCATGCATTAACTTACCATAGTTGTTCTGAACCATGGCCACAGTGATGGAAAGCCTGTGGAAGTTGCTCCTTAAAATATAATCACTTGGGAAAAGTGAGCATCGGGCACATGCTGCAAACGAGGACAAAGCATGTTTGAATTTGGTGTACGCTGGCCTTTGAAGGCAGATGTAGAGTGAGAGCAGGGTGAGAGCCAGGAAGCAGTCGCTCCCCAACGCTATAGGCTTTTCACCCATGATTCCATGGTGCTGGCAGGCCTGTACACATGCAAGGCTGCATTCAACCTAATTGACAGGATGTGGGATGTGGGTGCACATTAGCCCGCACGGTGGGTTCCACATGCTCAGAGACCCCACCATGAGTGGAGGCTGAATGTCCGGTGGGTGGTGGCCACATGGCGAACACCTAACAAAGAAACAGGTGGATAATACCCACCTGGTGAGGGCTATAACAGGCTATTGTTTCAGAGCATCACTATTGGGGCTGGCGTCTGCTCCCCTTCTGCTCCGCCTGTACATCTGACAGCCCACCTTTAGAAGGACAGGCCACCCAGGTGTGAGGTGGAGCACAGCCATGGGTGCCATCCATTTAAAAACATGCATTGATCACTTTGCATTGGGTAGCAGAGAACAAGGGCCCATCAGGCAGCACAGGCAGTGATAAGAATTTTACACAGCACTTAGAATGTGGGTTTGTGCCACAGCCCATTCTAAGGCCATGTTCTGACAAACAGAGTAAACTGATGTAACTATTTCAGTTTAATTAAATCAAAGTAATTACTTTGGTGTCCCTCTGTTCATTAAGTCGAAGTAACTAATTCACTTCTAGCATTCAAGCAAACAGCGTAAACCAAAGTACTGCTGACACAATCTCCCATCAAGCTGAGATGTAGTGATTGCTGAACCGTGGTCACACTGATAAGCGTTCAAGCAAACAGTTGCTTCAAAAGACAAATTAAAAGTGAGTATGTACTCCTGACTTTTCAGGAGTACATACTTCTCTCCCTACTCCTGAATAATGTTGGTTTAGTGCTCTGCTCATGCGTATGCTTCAAGAGTAAAACCGAAGTATGGTCCAACTACATTCAATTTACCATTCGTCAGAATGTGGCCTTATAGAGCGTTGTGTGAATGAGCCCTCAGTCTGGAGACCTGATTTTGGTTCTCCATTCAGCCACTGATTTGCTTGGTGGTCTTAGACAAGTCTCTTGTTCTCTCTGTAGCTTTGGTGCAGTAGTACTCTGTGCGTATGGTACTTAACTCTGATCTCAGCTCAAGCCTCTAGCTGCAATCATTCTATAAATGCTAATAATCAGGCTTTTTGTTTGCCTGGGGCAGCCAAGAAATTGCTCTCGGAGCTACAGGGGAGGTCTGTAATGTACCCAACTGAACTCTGTGCTCTGGGAAATCACATATTTTCCAGGAGACAAGCGGAGCAGAAAAACCCCTTTTGGTATGAATGGGGGCGGGGGAGGTGTCCTGAAATGCAGTGCCTGATGTGGAACAGAAACATCGACTCGCTGAGAAGGCAGCACACAGCCAAGGGTGAATAAATTGTGCTGGGGAGACAATAACAAATTGTGCCGTCTGCGTTTTTGAATCAGAACACCACAAAACACTGCAAGGCAGCCGTCCTTTGGGAGAACGCCGTGCAGAACAATTTGTATTTTTCCTGGGTTTGCTAAAATTACTTGATTAGGAAGTGAAGAAAAAAGCCCATGTTTCAAAGGAAGGGGTTGATTTGTCACAGCACACTGCTACAGCTGAGGAAATCTGCTAAGCGGATACAGATACTCCACTGGGGTAAATCATCCCATTGATGTCCATGAAGTTGTGCTTGTTTACTCCTGCTAGGAAGTAATTGACTTAAATGGAGCTGCATTCATTTACCCCAGCCAAGAATCTGGCCCAAATGGAGTGTCACTGATTTATACCAGTCTCATCCTGCATCGAAGCAGCCCCCTAGATGGCCCTTGAGATCTCTTTCACTCCATGATTCTATCATTCTCTAGGATCTGGCCCATTAACTTCAGTGGAGCTGCACCCGTTTACTCCATCTGAGGATCTGCTCCTTTGATTTCATAGGAGCTGCACTCATTTCCACCAGCTGGACCATTGACTTTACGGAAGAAACACCGGTTTATACCCAGCGGTGATCTGGCTCATTGGCTTCAGTGTAGCTGCGCTCATTTATACCAATTTGGGATCAGACCTGTGGGCTTCAGTGGAGCTGCACTGGTTTACACACCATTTGGGGATTTGGCCCACTGACTTCTGTGGAGTTGCACAAGTTTTAGGGCTGAAATGAGAATCGATTTGTTACCGAGACCTCAGGATGATCATTTTATTTATTTATTTATTTATTTATTTATTTATTTTTAACCAGCCCCCTCCTGCCAAATGGCAGCTCAGGGCAGCGTACAACCGGTAAAAATACACATAATATAAACAATATCATAAAACAATATAAATAAAATTTAACATTAAAAAACACCAGACTAAACCCACCAACTGCCCCATAACAAAACAAAAAGAAAACAAACCATCCCCCCACCCACTACCCGTCTCCCTTGCCGAAACACCTGGCAGAACAGCCAGGTCTTAGAGTGTTTGCAAAAGGAGGGGAGATCTGGAGAGAGGCGGAGCTCCAGCCGGAGGGAGTTCCACAGCCAAGGTGCGACCACGGAGAACGCCCACTCAAAGGTCGTCAGCCAGCAGACTCGGGGAACCTCCTGGTGCTCTTTCAGCCCCATGCGTATCCCTGCTATGGGGACTGTGGTGCACTGCCTGGCTCAGCTAGGGTGGCCAGATATACAAATTTTAGAAGACACTTATGAGAAATACAGGTTGCAGGGCTGCATTGAAACAAGTGCAGCCCTGCAACCTGTATTTCTCATACAGATGCACTATCCGCTGCACCCCACCCCTAGTCCAAACCAGCAAGCCCAACTGTAAGAGCTGTTGGGTGATGGAATTCATTGCCCAGGGAGGTTGTGGAATCTCCCTCCTTGGCTATTTTAAAAGCGTGGCTGGACAAGCATCTGTCTGCGATTCTGTAAGTAGAGTTGAAACAGATAGCTCAAGCTGGCAAAGCTCTTTTTGGCAGAGCTTTTGGCAGGCAGGGATAGAGGTTGGGTGGGTGGGGTTTGGGGGTGATGGTAGGGTTTCTTAGGGGATTGCATTATGCCCTTGGTCAGCCAGGAATGGCAACCACCAGGCGGGTTGTCGCACTTCCATTAGGGAATGGGACAAGGAGGAGATGGCCGCCCTCTCTGCTGCAGCAGCACCTGCAGCAGGGAATTATTGCTGGGGAGCAGCCAGGTCGCAGCGGGAAATCAGAGCACGGCACGGCCAGCACTCGCACCAATGGGAGGAGCATGGACTTTGAGGCCCCTCCCCCAAAGGGTGGGGGCCTCTCGCCCGGCGTGCCCCAGCCAAGCCTCAGTTGCGGCTTGGAGCTGAAGGAGCAAGCCCCCAACCCTCCCTCTCTCCCTCCCAGGAACACTGCAGGTATCACCCGGTCGCCACATGAGGCCAGGAAGGAATTTTAATGGGAAACCTTATTGGCAATGAAAGGGTTCTCATTTTTTGCCTTCCTTGCAGTCTCTCTACATATTGGAATGATTGGAAGCTATGGAGCTTAGAGAAAAGGGATGGGCTTGTTAGTTATAGTTATTGACATTGTCGTACTCTTGCAGGGGTCCAGTATGGTTATGATGTTATTGTAAGTAATAACTAGTTTTTTGAGTCATCTCCACAAGAGATAGGGATGCAACACCTGGTGCAGAGGTAGGGCATGGCCAGCGCCGGGATTAGCATCCTGGGGAAGGGTATTCGGCGAAGGTGGGCAGGGACATGCATGGTCCCCAAGATGGTGGCACCCAAAATCCTTACTCCTGTCCAAAATGGAACACTATCCCCTTGGGCCACGGGCTGAAGGGGAGACGTTTGATGAAAGCATCGGGCCACGGGCTGAAGGGGAGACGTTTGATGAAAGCATCGGGGCTGGCACTGGATGGCACATCCAGGCCAAGCCCCGCGCAATTAGAGTTTATTGGTTATGTTGGTTAGTACTGGACCCAAATTGCTTAAAGGCAATTACCCCCAGCAGCTCAATTCAATTCAAATAAAGAGTGCGGCCGTTTAAAATCCAATAACTGTTGTCCTTGTCTTATTCCGATGCGCCGACAAGTATTTTTTGTATTGTGTGCTTTTGTTTTTGTAAACTGCCCTGTGCCTTTGGGGAAGGGCAGGATATAAATTTTAATAAATAAACCAGGAACATCCTCTTGCGTGTACCATCTGTCCATGAGGTTTCCACAACAAGAGCACGCAGGGAGGTGTTCTCAGTGGCTGCCCCATTAATTACAGATCTCCCTCCCCTTGGACATCCATCTAAGCCCGAGTCTGTTCATCTTCCAGAAGCAATGTAAGACCTTTTTGTTTGGCCAGGTGTTTGGCAGGCAGAGATAGGCTTGGGTGGGATTGGGTGGAGGGATTAGGGAAGAGGTAGTGTTGGGGATTGATTAATTTTTTTCTGTATTTATATGTTTTTATATTATGTAAGCCACCCCGAGCCTTAATAGGAAGGACGGGGTAAAATTGGAACAAATAAAAGTAGCTAAGGCGACTGCCTTGACCCCCCAACCCCTTGGTTCTAGGTTGGTGGGACCCAACCCCATTCTGCAGTGTGTCCCGAGTCTGCATTTCACCTCTTCGTCCATCCTGTCTTTAATCATGTGGGCTAACATCATGCTAAACTAGGGCCATTGAGTTTGCATCTTAGGACTCACTTGCTCACGGGAGAAGGCAATTCCAGGCTGCCAGTGGTCGTTGGTTTCTCTGTTTTATTTAAGAAATCATTCAGCTTTCCCCACGGTGCCCATGAAGGAGAAAGCTGGGCACACAATTAGGCACTAGGTCAGGAAGTGGTAGAGAGAAGGGTGTATTGATTCATGCCATTTGGCTGTTAGATTTGTCTCTCTGCACATAAAAAGGTGCCAGTTAAAGAGAACAAGTGAGAGGGAAGGGGAGGACCAAACTGAGCCCTCAGATTCCCAAGGGACAGCCAGACCTGTCAGAAAAACAGCCATAATGATGTGTGTGTGTGTGTGTGCCTGTGTGTGTGTGCCTCTGTGTGTGGGGGGGGAGGTGCCTGTGTGTGTGTGTGTGTGTGTGTGTGTGTGTGTGTGTGTGTGTGTGACTGCCTGCACTTTACAGCGTGGGAGGCAATGGATAAGGAGTGGGAGGGAAGGCAAGAAATTTATGAACCCTCGTAAAAAGTTTCCCCCATAGAACATGCTGCTTTAATTACTCGAAGGAGGGGCCGCTTGGCAAAGGAAGCTAGATGCCTGAAGCAGAGAGCTTCTAAGCAAGCGTATGCAACATGCCAACAGCTGTTGCTACCAATTGCACATGTGGCAGTTTGCCTTTATCCCTCCTGTTGTTTTGGGGCTGAGGCTCAGTGGCTGGTATTGCTGCCTTCAATATTTAATTTTCACATAAACCAGATGACTGCTGCTCCCCCCCTTGCCTCCCCTTTCTCCATCTTTAATTCTCTGAGTTGCTGGTTCTAGCATCCAAGTGCAGCCTCTACCATTCAGTGCAACATCATGCTCTCCTATGCCCACACCTGAATTGTGTCATTTCTTGGAACCATTTCTTGGAACCATCAGGAGGATGACCTCCACTCTTGCCCTCTGGTAGATACTTTAATCAGAAGGTGTGGTGGTTGGTGTTCTGTTAAATCACAGGAGATGAAGAAGAGGTTCACTATGTAGCTGACATCCCAATTCACCTCCAGACTGGCCATGACTCAGTTTCCCCACTTCTGATCTGAACAAGCTACTCTCTCAACAGAATGTACATCAATCCAAGCACACCAGCCTGTTCGCAAGAGTAGACCCATATCTCTGATATGTCTCCAGTCACAAATATATGCCAGTTGGACCACTTTGGTATCCAACCAAGGATCACCTCAGACTGTTGTACCTTGTGCAGTGAATGCACACACACCAGTTTAATAATAAGAGAAAACTTTCTGTAAAAGATTAAGTTCAAAGTAAGGTAAATGCAGCATGTTACTGAGGTACAAGAGTTACGAAAATAAAATAAAAGATAAACTCAATGCAAATGCTAGCTTGGCCTGTATAATGCCTAAACTCAGTCTCTCACTCTTACAGTTTAGTTCTATTCAATGTTTTATGGTCTACACAGCCCTTTGTTAGATAAGAACATTGGGTAGCAGTGGAGGACTTCTTCTTCCTCATGTGGTCACCAGTAGAGCTGAAACAAGTACCCCCAAAATGGATAAACCTGTCGAATTTACGCTATTTGGGGGGGGGGGGATTGTTTGGGTGATAGCCAATATCTGTTTGCCTCTGCTGGGTATCCATTTTGGTTATTTCTGGTTGAGGCTGTTTTTTTTCTTTCTTTCTTCAGTTTGGTTATTTCAGTATTTCAGTTATGTGATTTTGGCAATATCAGCATTATTGTGTAATTGCTGAAAGTGACGTAACTGAAATACCAAAACGAGCAAAAAAATGAAATAACCAAACAACTGAAACCAAAACAGAATACTGAAAAGGTGGATATGTGCATACCCATTTCAGTCATGGATATTGTCTGAGTACTCGAAAATGCAAATAATACCAATGAATAAAAAACCCCACCACCTATCAGCTCAAATTGGAAGTATCTTTCTGATTCAGTTTTCATGTGAGACTTAAAACTCCGTTGTTCTTGCTATGCTAAAATCATTTGTATCTGCCTGTTCCTGTGAAGTGGTAAAATCTGATGACATATCTTGTCAGTACGTGGTGTCTCACATTGTGTATACTATACACCATAGAGGTGTGGCCAGAGAGTCCTCCTCTCCATACTGCTTCCAGAACATTGTATGCAGGGATATCACAAGGGCATTCGCTTGTGCCCTTTGCATTTTGGGAAATGCCACTGGAAAGTAGGGAGGGGCAGTGAAATGAAGGGATATCAGCAGATGTGTGAATACATTGCTACAGAGTTAAGAAAAACACAGATTAAGGAACATGTGATGAGATTACTTTACCTCTCCTTTTCAACTGACCCAGGCCCGGTAGTCTCGGTACTTACCCAGCATCTGTCAGCTGTGGGGGACTGGATGAGGGTGAATCATCTGAAACTGAATCCCGACAAGATGGAAGCAGGTGATGCCGCTGGGAAGGGCTGAGGGAGTGGTGACTCCTGTCATTGATGGGGTCTGCCCTCTGTTGGTTCTTCAGGTCCGTAATCTGGGGGTGCTCCTGAATTCACAGCTCCTCCTGGATGTCCAGGTGGCGGCCGTGGCGAAGGGGGCATCTCGCCAATTGCATCTGGTGCGTTTGCTTTGGCCGTATGTCTCAGACATGGATCTGGCCACCATCATCCATACTTTAATTACCTCAAGACTGGACTATTACAACACGCTCTACATGGGGCTACCCTCAGTGATGGTCCGGTGATGACACCACGTGAGGAGACAGGCCTCCGCATGCTGCTGGTGCAGAACGCAGCAGCTCATCTCTTCACGGGGATGGGTCAGCGCGAGCACATTACACCAGTGCTCCATTCTCTTCACTGGCTGCCTGTGGTCTTCCGGCCCCGATTCAAGATGTTAGTTTTGACCTATAAAGCCTTACACGCTCTGGGCCCCGCTTATCTGCAGGATCGTCTCACCCCCTGGGCCCTAGATTGGCCCCTGCAGTCAGCCAGGGATGCCTCCCTCAGAGTCCCTCAGGTGGTGAGGATGAGGGGGGTGTTCTAGGTGGCCACACCGCAACCGTGGAACTCCAGATGGAGGTCCGCCTGGCCCCAGAAATCTCCTCTTCCTGTAGACAGTGTAAAACCTGGCTGTTCCACCAGGCATTTGGCGAGGGAGACTGGTGAGGGTTTGGAGGATGGGGGGTTGGTTTTTGTGTGGCTCCGCCTGGGGTTATTTGTTGTTGTTTTTTATACTGTTTTTATCTTTGTTATTTATTGATGAATTGTATTTTATTTTTCTTGGCTGCCCCCTCCTGCCACAGCAGCCTGAGGTGGCTCACAACATATTCAAAATATTAATAATATATTAATATATTTATATATATAAACTATATATTAATATATATGTATTAATATTTTAAATGTGTTGTGAGCCACCTCGAGCTGCTGTGGTAGGAGGGGGCGGCCAAGAAATGTGAATAAATACATAATAAAATAAAATAATAATAAATAATTACCAGGGAGAAGGGTGTTGTGTGAACGAGCCTTCAGACTCACATGTGGCAGGGCTAGTGGGGGATGTGGGGTCACGTGAAATAGGGCTGAAACAAATACCTGAAAAACACAGGTAAGCCCAATGAATCTACCCCACCCGAACCAAAAATGCCTTTTAGGGTAACTGACAGTTGTTTATGTTCTGTCAGGTATCTGTTTCAGCTGTTTGGTTTTGGATTTTTAAAAATGATTTCCGCAATATTTGCACTACTGTGCATATGCAATTGCCAAAAATAACACAACCAAACCACTGAAAAACCAGAAGAGCTGAACTGAAAAACCATAAACTCAAATAATCTATAAACAGAATACCTGAAAATTCAGATAGGTGAGTACCCATTTCAGTCACAGATATTGTTTGGGTACTGGAAGGGACTTATAATAATAAACCTACTACATGTTTCAGTTCTAATGTAAAGCACATTCACAGGCAAGGAAGCTGCACTAATCTTGACACAATTTCAGACCAGAGATTGGGAGGGGGGGGGGGGGCAATGGCATCTCAACAGTGTGATGCCAACCCAGTGTCTCAGAGTCATTACTATTGGCAGTCTAGGACCCAACCCCTTTCTAAGCCTGAGTTTCACTGAGATGTGAGGCTGCTAGGTACTGTCTGCTGGAGAGACACAAGGAGAGATTGAAAGTGACATTTGCCTTGATGCTGTGACTCACACATTTGTGCAATATGATAATGACTGGGAGGGGGATAAGCTGCTCCCTCGTTGGGAACCAGGGTCTGTCAGAATCTGTGCAATAGGAAACTGTGATTCTCTCGTGAACTTGATTAACTGCATGCAGTCCTACACTGCACCTAGGTGAGGTGGGTGGTGGTGCCAATCGAGCATGGGAGGGGAGGGATGGCAGAGGGTGTGTGGGAGTCAGTACACTCGATATGGGATGCATACGCAGAATGCATATCAGTCTGGGGGATATTTTGTCCTTGCATTCGTGATACGCTTGGCTTGCAACCACACACATGCTTGAGGCATGTGTGCATGTGATGTGGGGGGGGTGTTGGTGTTATGAGTGAATGAGCTGATGAGTCCATATATTTGTATGGCTAGGGGGTCAAAACAGAGCATACAGGAGAGAGAGAGAGAGAGAGTGTGTGTGTGTGTGTGTGTGTGTACCTCAGTTCCATGGGCCTAATCCAACCCATAGCTGGTTTTTATTTGGCCCCTTTCCAATTCCCAGATGTGGCCCAAGGGAAATCCATTTCCCGAATCTGACTCAAAGAGTGAGCCCAGGGGAAGGGAGTGGAGATGAGGCATGAACTCAAGGACAGGGGACAGATCCATAGCATAGATCTATGATCTGGATCCCCTTCCTTCTCCCATCCTGAGCACAACCCTTAAAAAAAACCCTCCCGATCCCTATCCAGCCCATGCAGATTTTACTAAGCTCCTGTCCAGCCCTCAGGAGGGAAAAGGTTCCCATCCCCATGTGTACATGGGGCATAAGAGCCAGCATAGCTTAGGGCGTTTTTAAACGTGCGCTCTCCCAAACGTGTTTTGGAGAAGACGGCTGCAAAGCAGGTTTGGGAGAAAGCCGGGTTTGGGAGAAGCCGTCTTCTCTGCCCCAGACAGTGATGAAGTTTAATCACTGGCTGGGGGCTTTATAGGGGGGGAGGGGGTTTGCCAGTGCTACCTGGAGGAGGCAGTTTTCGCCGGCTTTCCCCCGCCTCCCCCCCCCCCCGCTTGCAAACTGGGGAAGCCGCAATTAACCACGGCGGTTTCCAGGGACGCAAGTGAGGGGGCAGGAATCCTCAGCCGGTTTGATGCGGGAAAGATCCGGCATCAAACCGCGCCAAACGTTTAAACGATCACAAAGAAAGGCGGCTGATTAAAGGATCAGCTGCCTTTTTTGTATCGTTTAAAAGCGCCCTTAGTGACTGAAGTCTTGGACCTGAGAGATGAGGTCTCCAATTCTGTCTTAGCCATGAACTGAATAGGTATCTTAGGCAAGTCATTAACCTTCAGCCTCCATTCTTAGCTCTTCACCTTCCTCCCTTTGTAACTAAGCTAAGAATATGTACCTACAAAGTCTCAAATTCATGGATATATGATCTCTCCCTATGTTCTTCTTCTTTCTCCATTCTAGGTTGTAAGCCCTTCAGGGCAGGGACTTGACAATATGAATAATTAATAATATACATCATGTGTATGTTATACATGGTGGGGATAATTATGGGATTGTGTGTGCAGCAGTATGAGTTTTGTAGGGTGCCTATATGCTTTGTGGGAAAGTGTGAAGTTTTGGGTGTGTGGCAAGTGTGCACATATATGTGCAGTGGATGAGGTGAGACAGTGGGTGTCTTTAGACATAATGTCAATGGGTGTCTGAATGTGTGTTCCAGGGGTGGCCAGCCCCACGTCCAGGCCCGGCCTGGGCCAGGTTTACATGGTTCCGATGGCTGCCACAGCCCACAGTCCACCTGTGAAACACACTACCACTACCACCACCCCACACCCACCCACACACCATAGAGTTACAGGTGGATCACCCAACACTCTAGGCAGCCACCCACAGCTCTGTGGCATTGCCGCGGGCAACCACCAGCCGAGAGCCACGCTGCAGCGGCTATCCGCTAAGAAGACAGAGTGCAGCTCCACCTCAGGCCAGTGCCCTGGGTCTGGGCAGTCTGCTCCGCTGGTGGTGTTCCTGGATGTTTCAGAGCAACACTAGCAAGGCGGGAGCAGCCTGCTGTGCACATCTGGTGGCCTGCCTTTAGATGGATGGGCCACCTGGGATGAGGCGGAGCAAAGGCAGGGCTGCATCCATGTGTTTACACCCAGTGAGTAGGGGCAGCAGGGAGAGTGGAGGTGAATGTGTTTGACTTTGAAGGACATGTCTATGGAAAGGGGGGGGGGGGGAGGAGTCACTGGAAGGGTGTATAGGCATGTGAGGCGTGTGATACTATGTGCATTGTGTGAATATGGAGCATGGATGTTTGTGGGTACCCTGGGTGCTTTGACTTGTGTGGCCCCTTGTTCCTCCTTTTGGTAGGCCAAGCCTGGGACGCAGCCTCACCTTATTCCTCCTCCAGGTGCAGTGCAAACAGCCAATCGCAATAACCATGGGTTCTTTCCCCCCCTCAACAGCTCCTCCCATTTCCATCTCGGTCATTGCCGCGGACACACCTGCCCCCTTCAGTCGCTACCAGGCCCAGAACTTCACCTTGGTCTGCATTGTCTCTGGAGGGAAGCCTGCTCCAATGGTAAGTTCCTGCAGACCCCAACCCCACCCTCCCTTTTCAGCTCTCTATGCTAGCCCCATCTGGACAGGGCTGGGAAGGGCAGCTGTGCCACCATGCTACATGGGCAGCTGCAGAAACCATGGCACAGCACCATTTTCATCTGACTCTCACCAGCCCCTCTGCTCATACCCATACTGCCTAGTGAGCAGTTCAGGACATCCCACACTTGGCATGCCCTGCTTCCCCAGAGTCCCCAAGACAGCCACACAATCCCCAGCACATCCATGCCATTCCCCACCTCAGCCCCAATTTTACCTCCTGCTCCCCTTGCATAGCTCCTAGCTTTTTCAAATACAGTCTGCCCCAGCTTCTTTTCAAGTCCACCGTGCAACTCCTAGCTCTAGAGCTAAAACAGTACTGATACCCACGGGTAATACCCACATTTTTAAATACCATTTGGATACCCAAATCCATACCCAAATACCATTTGAGTACTCTAAATACCAACAACCAGTATACCGAGATACTGAAAATTCCCCCCAAATCCTGAAATCAGGTCAAAATCAGTATTTCAGTATACCGGTTGTCAGTTTTTTGGTATACCTGTTGTTATCAGTATTTCAGGTGCCCGACTGAAAACCAATTCAGGTACTGAAAAGTACCCAAAATATTTGGTTCAGTTTGGGTACTGGGAATTTGATGGGCATACCCGATTTTTGCATGCTCATTTCAGCTCTCCCCAGCTACGTCTTTGCTGCCCCACTGCACGTACATACTGCCTTCAGTATCAAACCCCTAGATTCTCCAAGTTCCTGTTCCCCTCACTCCCACCCACCACCATTAGCTACAGATTCCTCTTTTTCTATAGATGGAGGAACTCTTTCCTGCAAACTTGTTGATGTGAAGTCCTCCACACACCGGAATTTGCAGACCAGAGGTGGCTCTGCCTGTGGGCCCTCGCTTTCCTGTGGCCACAAATTTGATAGCCATTAAGTTACTTGTGGGCCATGCCAGTGAGAGCTGTACCCATTCCTGATGGCTGGGCAGCCTGCAGTACCTGTGTCATGACACTTATAACCAACAACAGCATGTGGATAGGGTTACCACCTCTCACTGGGCTTTCATCTGGAACGGTGAGACCACATCGTCAGGACAGAGCAATTGGGCTAAGACACCCTTTTCTGGCATAACCCCACCCATTATGGATAATATTCATGCCCCATAGTGGTGGGGCCATGTCAAAAAGAGGCCCTTTCCCTTTCTGCTGTGTTCTTCCGCTATCTCATAAAACTGAGGATGTCATAATGCCTCTATACAAATCCATGGTGCGACCGCACCTCGAATATTGTGTGCAGTTCTGGTCGCCCCGTCTCAAAAAAGACATAGCTGAACTAGAAAAGGTACAGAGAAGGGCAACAAAAATGATCAAGGGCATGGAAGGGCTCCCGTATGAGGAGATACTTGGTAGGTTGGGGCTCTTCAGCTTGGAGAAGAGACGCCTGAGAGGAGATATAATAGAGGTCTATAAAATCATAAGTGGGGTGGAACTAATAAACAAGGAGCAGTTATTTACCCTCTCAGCTAGTACTAGAACTAGGGGACACTCCATGAAACTCAAGTTTAAAACAAATAAAATATTTTTTTTACTCAGCATATAATTGGGTTATGGAATCTACTGCCAGAGGCTGTGGTAAGGGCCAGTACTATAGCTGAGATTAAAAGAGATTTGGACAAATTTCTGGAAGATAGATCCATTAGCAGCTATTAACCAGACAGGATCAGGGAACATGACGGGAGCTGGGGGAAAACAACAGGGAATGGATCCCCCATTGTGACCTGTTGGGTGCTTCTCCTAAGGCACCGTGATTGGCCACTGTCGGAGACAGGATGCTGGGCTAGATGGACCATTGGTCTGACCCAGTATGGCACTTCTTACGTTCTTATCTAAGGTTACCTCCTCCCTTTGAGCTTTCACGCAGAAGGAGTGGGATTATTACAGAGGGGGTGTGGCAAAGGAGCTGTCAGACCTCTGTCTGGCATAATCGCTCCCCTTAAGGAGCATCATGGGGTCATAATGTTCCAGAGGGGAAGGGCCATGTCAGAAAGGGGGAGGAAAGTCCCTATGGCTTACCCTCTTTCAGATGTTGCTGCCCTGGAAGCTCCAATTTCTCTGGGTTACCTGGATGAGCAGAGAAATCAGGGCTTCCCCTGGAGTCTGGCAAAACCCAGAGGTGGCAACTCTATGACAACACTCCGAGTCAACAGCATGTGGGCTACTGGGACAATAAGCACAGCCCAAAGCTAGCATTTATTCTGCAATGCAAACACCACCCCCTGCCTCCTTCCCAGGAGACAGCTCCATGGCACATCCCCAGCCTCTGCCCTGCCTTATGAAGATAACCACCCTCAACACCATCTGCCTTCAGTGTTGGTCTGGGGAGGCACTGGCACCCTAAACCCATTCTGCTGGGACTTCGTACCCCATCATGCACTGAGCAGTGGCACTTGAAGCCCGCGCTGACAAACGGAGGTGTAAACCTCCACAAGAGTTAGAGTTGCCTGCTTGGTAAACAGCTTGTGCCAACCACAGAACAGGTCCAGTCGGGACTATTTTTGGTAGAGTGAGGCAAAGGAGACAGTTGGCTTCACCCTCCCGTATCAGGAGGCCATGAATTCCTCAGCCTCTTCTCTCAAGGTTGGGAAGCAGGAGCTGTGTTCAGTGCCCTAGTCATCCTCTACTGCTGTCTCTGCCAGACCCCAACATAGGCAGTGGATGGCTAAAGACCTCAGCTACCCCAGGATTTAATACAGAGTCTCTGGGCTCCAGGGGAAGCCTCAACTTTTCCAGGTCAGCTAGAGGCTCTCCCAGTAACCTAGGAAAATCAGGGCTTCTGGGTATGTCAAAGAGTGGCCACATCAGAAAGGGGGTGGGCCATAGGGTCTCTTTCCACTGTGGACCAGCCCCTATGGAGTATCATGTTGGGGCTACATCAGAAAGGGGCATGACAACCCCTATGCCCTGCTTCCACCAGCATGGCCCCTCCCAGGTGAAAACTCAGAAGGAGGTGGTATAACCCTAGCTCCCCCTCCCAGTCTTGAAGGATGTGGCTGAGGAATCCAGTCACCATGAACCCCTTCCTCCCACCCCCCACCCCCAGCCATACCCCTCTGAAGGAACAAACTGTGGGAGCAGGAATGGTTCAAAGAGCCCAAGGTGCAGGACAGCAGCACATAGGGGAGAGACATTTTTTCCTGGGGATGGTGATAAAAAATTAATCCGTCTCATGCCTCTAAACGTCAAAAATGCCCCGAGTCCAATTTCTGTAGCTGCAGGGCGAAGTTGACCTCACCTCAGCAGGGCTGAGTTGCGTTTCTAGTCAGTATGGCCTACTCTGTTCTCAGGCCCAAACTGCCAAGAAGAAGGGCCAGTTAAACCATAAGAACCTGGTCACTGTCATACTGGGTCAGACCAATGGTCCACCAAGGCCAACATCCTGTCTGTGACAGTGGCCAGCTTTGGATGCTTCAGAGAAATGCACAACATGGAGTGACCCATTCTCTGCTGTTCTCTCCCATTCAAGGCAATCAAAGGTCTCCTCCCCTGATCAGCTTGATTAATGGACCTATCTTCTAAGAACTTATCCAGACCTTTTGGATCCCAGTTATGCTATCCTGTGGCAATGAGTTCCACAGGTTAACTGTTGTGTAGCTGTTTGTCACATCCTGGCCTCCTGCCCATAAAGAACTGGGGCTGAAACTTCAGTCTTCTCAGTCTCCTGGGCTACTTCTTCCCCCAGAATAGCAGCAGAGCCTGTGTTTTATCACATCAGCTGATGTCTCATATGGGTTTTTATTGTCTATTCTCCTCTTAAGGCAGTCTCTGAACTCATTCCCCCAAAGATTTTCCTTTAAACGAACACAAGCAGGAGACCGCGAAGGGAGTTTCTTTTCCTAGTTGAAAAGACCAGGAGTTATTTCTGCTTATTCATTCCACTGTTTAAGGCATTTAAATAAAAATATTTGGCTATTTTTAAAACACTTATCTGCAAACCCTCCCGCAGCCTTTTACGTTGTGCTGCGACTTCAGAGGCTTGAAAGGAGCTCTTTGAAATGGAATACAATCCTCCTTCAGAGAGGTTTTCAAAAGCCCTTAACAGGCATTGTGTCTCGCAGAGATTCATACTCGGAGCTCTAAACACACATATACACACACACCTCTGCTCCAGCTGAGAGCTCCACCCCCTCCCCCTTGCTTCAGACATACCCACATTCTGCTCACAGGCCTTTAATCTCACACTCGCTTGCATTTTTACCCATAGGCTGACCTTCAAAGACATACATATTGGCTCTTTACGCATGCACTGACCTTTTCGGGCATACGCACACACACCTTCTTACACATAAACAGCTGCACACCTATATGTGCAGGTGCATGCAGTGTGAACATACCCTCATACACATACACACAGGCACCTTTTCACACAGATAATGCACGCTTATATAGGCCAGTGCATGCACACACACACATACACGTTCTCACACATTAACTGACCATCTTAGACACACACAGACCAGCACAAATACACATTCAGCTTCACTTTCCCATACACAGCCATCTCAAAAAAAGATATTGTAGAACTGGAAAAGCTGCAGAGAAGGGCAACAAAAATGATCCAAGGTCTGGAACAGTTTCCATAGACCAAGAGGCTCAATAGGTTAGGGCTGCTCAGCTCGGAGAAGAGATGAATGAGAGGGGATATAACAGAAGTTTATAAAAATCATGAGTGGCTTGGAACAAGTAAATAGGGAGTTATTCACCCTCTCAAATACAGATAGAGCTAGGGGACACTTTGCCCGTTTTTAGACGTTGCACCAGGCTCATGTTTTTAGACGTTGCACCGCCATTGAAAACCGCTGCTCAGGCATTGCTTTGAAACCACATTAGTAGAAGCTCGATATTGAGGTTTTACCAATGCGGTTTATAAAGAATGTGCGAGTGGTGGTTTTCAATGGTGGTGGCACATCTAAATGCCGCACGCGTGACTTTTCTAATGGCGGATTATTTAAATCTGCAAGTCCGGTGCAACATCTAAAAGCATTTTGTGAAACTAACCAGCAGAAGATTTCAAACAAAAAAGTACTACTTCACTCAAAATGCACAATTACCTTGTGGAACTCGTTGCCAGAGGATGTTGCACAGGCCAGTAGCATAGCTGGGTTTAAACAAGGATTGAATACATTCTTTGAGGATAGGTCCATAGATGACTGTTAATCAAGAAGGTTGGGAGACGCAGCCTCTGGCTGTTGGAAGTTGGGAGTGAACATCAGGGAATGGATCACTCTATTATGACCCGTCGGGTACTTCTCCCAAGCGACCGAGATTGGCCACTGTCAGAAACAGGATGCTGGCTTGATGGACCGTTGGTCGGACCCAATGGCACTTCTTATGTTCTTATACAGACACTCACCTCCTCAGAGACATTGGGACCTTAGGGCGGTTTCCCGTCCCTTTTCCAATATGACCCCACCCCATAGACTGCCGTGATGTCACAATGCTCCACAAGGGCGGGATTACGTCAGAAAGGGGAATGTGACAGGCCCTTTGTTCCACCCCTTTCTGACGTTACCCTGCCCCCTGCGGAGCATCGTTATAGCAGAAGGCTCTATAAAGGGGAAGGGTTACAACATCGGAAGGAGGTGTGCCAGTCTCTTTGCCTCACTCCCTCCAACGTGGTCTGACTCCTGCCCTCTCCAGGTTTCCTCCCAGAGGGAAGTGGCAGTTCTAGCAGTAGCAGCTGCAGAAGAGGCAACTTTGGACATAGGCAACATAGGTGATTGCCTAAGGTGCTGTAGCCAAAGGGGCTCCACAGCTGCTCTTAAAGAAAATATTTTTAAAAGGAAATAACACCAACACCTACACACACTCATTAGTGCTAATCCATGGTGACCTTCTCTCAATCACACACACTGCTATGCAGTCTCACACACACCTTCACACTGACTTTGGGGGAGGGTGGAGGCTCATTCTCCCCTTCTCCTTCCTGGCTGCAGGAAGCTAGGGCAGGAACAGCCCTCTTCTTTCTAAAGCCTTTTGCTGAGCCTCAACCACTGCCATTGTAGCTCAGCTCTGGAGAAGGAAGAGGAAGGGGCGGAGCTTACCCTATGACCAGTCAGAGGTGAGTTTAACCCCACTCAGTCTCTTCCCCTCCCAGCCACCCAGGAAAGGAGGGAGGGAAGGAGGGGGCAGGGCTAAGCTCCAATTTCAGCTCCAGCTGCTCAGGCTGAGCTGGCTGCATACAGTAATGTATCCACTGATAAAAATGTAAGGGCTTGTGCTAAATTGTTGCCTAGGGCCCTGTAAAAGCTAGAGACATCACTGAGCTGCAGAGATGAGGGAGGTGAAGAGCAACAAAGAGAGAAGAGGGCCGGGACAAGAGTGGGGTGGTGAGGGTAAGAGAGAATAAGCGATAGGTACATGTGTGTGGTATTAGGGAATATCAAGTACCACAGACAAGAGAACCATCATTGACTAGCATGAATGCGCGCACACACGCATACAAACACACACACACCTTATCTCAGTGACACAAACACTCCCATTCCCCAATAGGGCTCCCACCACTCTGAGTTTTGATCCAGAGTCTCCAGGCTCCAGAGAGAGCCCTGATTCCTACAGGTTAGCCAGGGGTGCCTCAGTAACCCAGAGAAATCAGGGTTTCCAGAGGCAAAGGGGAAAAGCCATTCAAAACCTTCCAGTGTAGGACCCACCTGTGGAGCATCGTGACACTCTGTAAGGGGTGGGGTTGCATGATAAAGGGGAGTGGCAGCCCCTTTGTCCCACCTCCACCAACGTGGCCCCACTCCCTCTGGGTGAAAGCCTAGAGGGAGGTGATAACCCTACTCCTGTATGCCTGACATACAAACTTATCCCTCATAATCATCTTCCACAAATTATTCCTTTCTTGTTTGCACAGTCTCCCGGGGCACATTCCAGTGAACAACGTTAAATTGATGTAACTACTTTGATTTAATTGAATCGAACTTTTTACTCCACTTTGGTACTATTCACACTGCAGCTATGTAGTAGTTAACTTGCTATCTCCCCTAATGGCAAATCATGATTTTATTTCAAAGTAAAGGATTTCACACCACAGTTACTTTGAAGCAGGATGCAAAGGAGTGTATGTGCTCCTGATTTTTTAGGAGTATTCTCTCCCTGCTTCTGAATAACTTTGGTTTACGACTCTGTAAATGTGAACAACTTAGACAATACAGTGAAGTAAAGGCGTAACTACTCCTGTTCAGCCCAGTCACAGAGATCATCCTGGAGACTGTGGTGAGCCAAAATATATCTTCATCGGAATGCAGTCCCAGTATCGGATGCAGAGGTAGGCAGGGCAGTGGGAAGAGGACATTGCCTCTTCCCATTGCCCTGTGGATACTCTCTCAGCTCCTGGGAGCTAAATTCCAGTGACTTTCTGGCCAGCGATCCTGCTACCGGCCCTGACAGACCCGTCCCATCTGGCAGCACCCACCCTACTCTGTCTGGCAAGAACTGTGGGTAATATATAACAGACTCTCTAATGACTGGACTTGGCAGGGCCATCCCTTTAGCTCAGCTGGTCAGGCACAGACCTGGAACATCAATATAGCTCAGGTTCTAGTCTTCACACAGCTTTGGCTAGGCAAGAAACAGGGTCAGCAGAGAAGAATGTAGCAAGAGAAGCAGCCCCCAACCCTAAATTGGACTCACCCCTACCCTTGGTTTCTCAGTGAGTAAATTACACCAAGATATAACTTTCCTCACACTGACATCAAATGTGTTTTACCCAGTGCCAGCCTTAGAATTTGTGGAGCACAGGGCATAGGTGACTGGTAACTGTCAACAGGGGGGGGGGGGGGGGGGAGCACAGTGGTGGGGACTGGGCAGGGGCACTGTAGGGCATCTGAAAATCTGGGAAGCCATATGGCCCCCTGTGCCCTCCCCAAAAGTCACCTATGGCCAAAGGCAAAGATAAAATTCAGAGCCCCTGGTGGTCCCACCCCAATTGGGGGCATCCTCTGTAGACTCCTAAAGGTATGGTCATCTTTGAGAGCCATCTGGAAGGGAGTGGGGTTCCTGTATCCTGCCCTGGCGAAAACAGAGATCACTGCAGGGCCTCTGGAAAGACCAGTGCCCAGGGCAGTTGCCCCAGGTCACCCTGTGTTAAGGCCCTGACTTCAACTATCAGCTTGGCTTACAGGCATCCCAGTCCAGCCAGGGCAGGTGGTAATGGAAAGGGGTTAGCATGCAACAGGTTTGGTGCCTTCACTCCAGTTCTTATTAGACCAGTGTCCATAACTGGAAGCCAGAGCAAAGTCCAAGAACCAAATGGGTTTGGAATCCCAAGTAGCAGTGGATTCATGGAGATCAGAATAGAGGAGGCCTCAGAGACAGGAAATGGTTCTACTCCTCCTCCCCCCCCTCCCCCATGCTGTCTACAGAGGACATCAGCATCCCAGGGGTGACAATTTGGAAGCTTTCCCAGCACTGGGGAAGTAGCAACAGGAATCCTTTTCTTAGTTTTGGGGGAGAGGAGGTCAAGGAATCCTGTAGGGGTTTGGTGGGATCCTGCAGTGGGCAGCAAGAAGTAATCCAAGCCCCTCTCCTCTGCCACTCTAGGTGTACTTCAAGAGAGACGGTGAGTTGATAGAGGTCATACCCCTCACAGAGCCTCCCGTCAATGCCGCTGGGTTACAAGATGGCCGAGCATCTCGGAACCTGTTGAACCGTGACCTGGATGACACCAAGATGCAGAAATCTCTATCCCTATTGGACGTGGAGGACCGGGGAGGAAGGCCATACACCGAGAACCCTTTTAAGGGCCTCACTGCAGACCAGGGACTTCTGTTCAGCCCGGCCACAGAAATCATCCCAGAGACTGTGGTGAGCCGGGAGTTTCCCCGGTGGGTCCACAACACAGAGCCCGTCTACTACTTCCACCACACGCACATCCCCATCAGCGACGGAACCGTGGAGGTGCGGGCCATGCTCATGTGGACGCTTAGCCCGCAGATAGACAATGAGGCACTTTTCAGCTGTGAGGTCAAACACCCTGCTCTCTCCATGCCCATGCAGTCTGAGGTCACGCTAGGTAAGAAGCATGTGTGGCCTTCATGGGGTCAGAGGGCTGGGGACGTTGTGGGGCTGATGTGACAGAATATAGAACATCTTCTGTACTCTCATTTGTCATGTTTAGAGCATTAAAGACCCACCCTTTCCTTGCTCCTCCTCCTGTCCATTTATTCTCTCTCCTCCTCCTCTATCCTCCTTTCCACCTCTCCCCTACCTCCTTTCAGGGCCATTCTTTTCGTTTCCTTGCCTTTGCAGCTCCTTGCCTGTTTGGAGGAGAAGGCCAAGAGTGGAGAGTAGTTGTGTAGCATTGTTGTGTTGGGTACTGTTATGTGTGCAGGTGGGACACACCTCAAAGGGAGTTGCTGGAGATAACTGACACATAGGGTGACATTGAGATACTCCAGCAGTATCAGTCATTTGACCTACTGACTTCTACAGAGGGATAGAACTCTTTCAAGGAGCCGACACATGCAACCACCATGTTTATTAGCCCTACAAAACCAAGGGAAAACACAGCTTGTTTTTTAGGGATCCTGCCAGCCAAGGCAAAAGATTGTAAGGAACTAGACCTCGAACTAGCAACCCTGGGACAACTCCCAGTATAGGGCTGCTTTGGTGGCTTGGCCACACCCCTTAACCTTCCAGTTGGCCCCTGGTCCAGTTTTGTACCTTGCTCTGCCTAGCTTTCTGATTGGCTGCCTGCCAGATAAAAGCTGGCTGGCAGCAGCAGGAAGCTGGATAGATCATCTTGTTCTTCATCTTGTCATCACCGTTTCTATTATCTTAATTGTACCTGCGCTGACCTGCTCTGCATCCACCCTGTTCTGTATCCATGGTCCCTGCTTGGACCTTTAGCCTGATCCCACTCCAGCTGATTTTCATCTTCTTCCAGCCTTGTCCCAAATCCTGAAACTATTTCTATCCACAATCCTGCACAACTTCCAGCCCCAATTTTGTGCACCCCAACAAAGGTAGTGAGGTTTGGTGATTAAAACTGGTGACTGGCGATCCTGGAGCTTGGAACTTAGCCTGATTCTGCTACTGACTCATTGTTTGGCTGCGGGAAAATCATTTCCCCATGCTGTATTTCCTGGATGAGGGCTGGGGAACAGCCACCAGTCTGTTGGCACCTAGTGCTGTGGTTTACTTGATTCTCCTAAGCAGGGTTGGGTCTGTTCAGTATTTGGATGGGAGGCATTCCTCCAAAAGGATGCATGTGGAACTGATTCTGCATTGTTGCACTTTCCTCTCTCTGAGCAGTGTCTCATCACTAGGGGCACTAGAGTGTTGAAAGAGGTTAAACCTAAAGCTTGACTCAAAAGATCCCAGTGTATATTGCACTCCTCTTATTTAATCCCTGGTTGGCCCTAAGGCCTTATGTAGTGTTGCTGGTGCTGTTACATGTACATAGGAATACCACCAGGAGTGGGTTGCATTCAGCTGACATTGGGGATCATCTGTATCATGGATACTGGGGTATTCCAGGAGACGTGTAAGTCAGCCCACCTCTGGCTTCCTAATTTCTACTGTAGAGGTGAGGAACCTTTTCCATTCCAGTGGCCACTTTGAAAATGAGTACAAGCTCCAAGGGCCACAAAGAAAATGGGGACTGGGGTGTTTAAGGGGTATGTTCAGGAAGAGCTGGGTCCAGGTTTTGGATCTGTGCCATCGATCTGTCCCCTATCCTTGTGTGCATGCCTTCATCTCTACTCCTTTACCCTGAGCCTAGTCTTTCAGTGCTTGGGGGGTAAAAACAATCCAGGGGCCAGATCCAGAAACTGGAAAGGGGACAAATAAAAACTAGCCATGGGCTGCATTTGGCTAGCCATGGGCTCCATGAGGAACCAGGTCTGAGGTTCCGCATCCCTATTCTATAGAGTGAAAGAGCTGCCCACGAGAAGCCAGTTGCCATGCACAACAACCATGTTTATTGGTCCTACTTAAACCGGGGGGGGAGGCTGCATGTTTCTGAGTGCCATCTATTGGTGCACAGAGAGAGCCATCTTGTAATAGCTCACTTCTTTGCAGCAGAGTACAGTGTTCTCCAACATAATAGGGGTAGACACAGTTCCCAACCCAAGAGTCACATGCCAAAATCTTCGTATGACTGAGAGTCACAAGAGACACACAAATGTGTGCGCACAAATCTCTCCTGCTTCATGATTGGCTGATGGAGACAGTGCTCTGTGGTCCTGCTTGCTAGAGCAGCTGTGATTCAACTGCTGAACCAATGAAGTAAGATATAGGACCGTTAAGCCAGCATGGGGTCCAGGACACGCCCTGGCCGAGAGTCTCTTTTGAATTACCCAAGAGCCATCTGTGGCTCCCAAGACACAGTTTCCCCACCTGTGACATATAAGATCAAATCACACAGCACCTTCTCTCCGCAATAGATTCAGATCCTTGCAAGCCAACCCTTTGATCAAAGAACCCGGGACATAGTAGGAGTGTCACACTGCAACACTCAGAACATAGCATGGGTTGTGCCACTGCCCATTCTACAGGAGTCTTGTGTGAATTTGAGTTTTTAACTGCAGTGGGGCCACTCACCAAAATGGAATGTATGAATGTGCCCTAACTGGAGCAGAAACAGTTATCCACGGTGACTAGCATAGCCAACAATTCACCCTCTTCAAACTAAGCAGATAGGAAACACTATTTGTTTGAATATTAATTTTAGCAATTGCAGTTTGTGCATATTGGAGGTAGTGGGTCTTGAACCAGCAGCCTCAGCATGATGGGCTTGTGGTTGAGCCTGCAGTACCACCATCATATTTTGACATGAGTCCACATTCCGGGTCCAGTGCTTTGCCATGTCCCATTAGCGCAGAATTGGCTGCCTGCCCCCCATATAAGGAGTCCAGGCTGCTCTGGGAAGCTGGGTGGAGCAAAATACCCCACTCTGATTTGCTTCCCCTCTGCTTTGAACCTGTTCACCTTGCCTTCATGCGGAATCTGTTTAACCCTCCCCTGACTCCAACCTGCCCCTGCCATTGCCCAGACCCTGCTTCTTTCTCTGCACCCAACCCAGAACCCAATCCTGCTTTTGTGCCAGATCAGGCCACTGCATCCAATCCAGATCTGAAATTATACAACTCCCCAACTCACTCCCTGCTGTCTGCCCACATCCTGCACAGTGGATTTTGACAGTCAGTAATTTCAATCATTTTAGTATTTCAGTATAAATAGTGTCAAAAACTTTCCCAAAACAGCAGTAACAATCCCAAGAGAGTGCAAAATAATCCCATAACGAATAACTGAATAACCAAAGTGAAGTGAGTGCATAGACAAAGTATCTGGAATGAAATATTCAAAATGACAAATGAATATAATTTTGGGTATGGATAATTATTTGTATATTTGGGGTACTTTCCAAAAATGCAAATAATATCCATGAATATAAACTCAAGTGATTCATAATGCTTTATCATTAGCATTCAAACTAACAAGTGTTTGGGGGCTCCAAATCACACTTGGTGTAGGAGAGCACCTTGTTTATTTCTTCCACTTTTGTAAAGCAGATGACTCTGCACAGAGAGCTCCTGGCAGAAAAGCAGAAGTACTTCAGCAAGGGGTGAGAAGAAGCACCCTGCATCTCTCGTGTCATCTCTGGCAGAAAGCAGCTACGCTCAGCCCATTATTTCACAGCCCCGATCGGCTTAAAGCCACTCTCATTAATTTTTCAGGTTCTGGCACCCGAGATTAATTATTTCGCCTCTTTCCTCTTGACGGAGCAGGGGTGGGGAGAAAAAAACCCTACAAAACCCCACTCTGAAATGAAAAGGTCACCGTGCGATTGTTAAATGAAGTGGCTTGGATGGGATGAAGGAGTTCAACAGCCCACTGATCTCCCAGAGTCTTCGGTGCTCTGGAATCCCCCGGCCCTTAAGATGCATGTGTCAGAGCAGCGCTGCAGATAACGAGAGATGGGAATCCAGACTCTGTCTCGGGGGGAGGGGTAAACATCTCTGGCGATGAGCTTGAGGCTTCATTGAGCTAGTGTGTTAGGGGATGTAGAACAATCAATAATGAGCTACTTGGTGTGCTGTCCCTGTGGCTCAAGATTGCTCAGAGACAGAAGGTCAGGTGCCTTCAACCACACTGCAAGGGTTTGTGTTATCCCAGGTGCTGGATGCTTGGAATGTATGGTTCATTATAAGTTTCATAAATCATCATCTTGGAGCAGAGGACCCTAGACTCCCACGGCACCACGAATATGTGCCTCATTATTGCAAACTCTGGCTGCGCAGCTCAGCCAAAGTACCCCAGATCAGGAGCGTAATGATCATGGGGGACACGTCTCCCACAAACATGGGGAGGGGAGGAAGACAACAATATGCTATTCCCCAGTAAATTTTCATCTAACCGACAGGGCTGCTTCCTCCCTGCTCTGTGAGATGGAGAGGAAGGGCTGGGGCTTAACTTTTCCTGCACAGCGGAGCACAGGCATGTAGGGGAACCACTACTCCGCTGCTTATGGGAAGAAAGCCCTCAGCCTTGGCCTCAGCCACCCCTCCTCCCCAACACTGCCAGAATGAGAACCTGCAGCTGCACCACCAGGAGGAAAGCCCTCCATCACTCCCAATCCCAGGGATTTGTAAACTGGGAGATTTGTCCCACCATAATTTCCCCAGCATCCCATTTCCTGCACTGCCTGTCCCCAGTATCCCCTACAAAGTTTTGGGGAAAGTTAGACCTCTGTCTCAGACAGAACAGTAGTTCTTGTAACCTGTGCTCTGTTGAGCATCCTTTTCAGTTAATCCATTCTTCACTCTTACCGGGTTTTTTATTGGATTATTTTCAGTCACTTTGGTTATGTCATTTCGGCAGTAGTTGCACTATTGCTTAGGTGCGATTGCCGAAAAGGGCACAACCCAAAACCAGAATGATCAAAATACTGAAATAACCAAATAAAAAAACCAAAATTTGCTATGTGAGTATCCGTTTTCAGGTACAGGTGGTGGTCAGGAAGCCAGAGGGTTACCTGAAAATGCAAATAATACCCACAAATAATAAACCCACTACCTGTTTCAGGACTCATCCCAGCGCTGTCCCTGCTACTGAAAAGTTCTCCCGCTCCACTGTACCACTAGGCTAACGCCCCCAAGCTCCCCACCATTTGAGTCTTGGGCCCTCATGTGAGTTCAGAACTAGTTAGTATGTAATGAAAACAGAAAGCCCCACCCACTAGTTTTCCATCACCAATAGCCCCAACGCTTGACTGCGCCCCCTTGGCTCCACCCTGACTCCCGCCACCCTGTAGCGGTGATAGGAACTATATAGGGGACAAAATTCTTTTCAAGATTCCCTCACCCCAGTTTGGGACTACATGATGATTGCATCTATGTTTAGGTCTACCACCTCCCCCTGGGATTTCACTAGCAGGAGCACAGCAAAGGGGCTCATAACCCCTTTCTATTGTAACCCTGCCCCATATGGAACGTCATGACACTCCACAGGGATGAGGCCACACCGGAAAGGGGTAGGGCAGGGAGTTCCTACGGCTTCCCGCTTTTTGACATGGCTGCCCGCAGCCACTCCTAGAAGCCACAATTCCTCTGAATTTCTGGGGGGTTCCCTGGCTGGCCTGCAGAAATCACAGCGTCCCCCTGGAGCCTGGAAACTTTGGATCAAAACGTGGAGTCTCCAGTCCAAATCCAGGGTGGACTGGGGGAGAAGGTGAGGTAAGGCAGTTTACGTTGCATAGCTCGAGGGGATTAATTTAAACCGAGATTAAGAGATTTCAGAGAGAGTAGCCCATTAAGATCTTGCACTGTTTAGTGTCTGGTTGGAAACCGGACCCCGAATGTCCAGAAATTGACCTAGACTCTCCTGGCTCCGGAGGAATTGGCAATCCTAGCAGAACTAAGGAGGTGGAGCAAAGAGGCTTCCCCACCCCTGTTCTGATGTGGCCCTGCCCCATGAGGAGCATTGTGACATCACAGTCAGTCCACAGCCTCTCTGCCCTCTCCTCTGCCCATTCTCTCTGTGGGGCCCAGTTTGGCTCCCCCTCTCCCTGCTTGCTTCCCCTTTCCTTAGGGAATTTTCAGATTCTCCAAGCCCTGTCCCCAATGCTCAAGGCCCCACCCCATTTCCCAGGCCCAACCCCCTGTCTAGGAATGGCTTCCAAAGGGGGAGCAAATTTCACATTCATACGGCATCCTTAAATATGAAAGCCAGGAGTGTCCTCACAAGATCTAAATCATTTGAGCACTGCCCCCATGTAACTCTCCCAATCCACCCCCTTCCTGGCCTGTAATTTCAGTGCTGCCATTTCTCATACCTCTGTCCAGTTACTGTGCCTCAGTACTGCCTCCCAGCCACCCTCCTGTACAACCCTGGCTGCTCTGATACCCATCAATCCTGCCCCTCAGCTATTCCCATAGGCAAGTCTCCCCATCGTCATTTCTCCTGCTGACCATCAACCTGAACTTGCCTCCCAACTGCCACCTTTTAGCAGGAGAAACAGCAGAGGCTGGAGAAGCGGTGACAAGGAGGGAGGTCCGAGACTCTGCCTCCCTGTCGCTGCTTCAGCAACACCCTCGTCCCAGAGGAGCAGCAACCAATTCCCTGAGCCCAGTCAGCCCTCCTTTTATCACTGCTGGCTACCCAGAAGCTGTGATGTGTCCACAAGCATATGCAGTCCCCTACATGTTCAGAATTGCTTGTGTTGCCAATCCTGAACACATAGTTATCCCAATGTCTAAAGACCCCCACTGACTATGTCCATTGCTCCCTCCTTCAGTCCTGTGCTTTGGGGGATAAAATTCCCTCCCTGGTGCAGGGAGAGAGCCTTGTCCATGTGGCCCCAATCCATCACCTCTTGTGGCTCATCCAGGGGCCTAGCTGAGCCCTCGGTAAAACAAGGCTATAATTGCTTCAGAAAAGTCATTAAAACCACCCTGTTCCATCTCCACTGATATCCACATTCTGTTCTGGCTCTTTCCAGCTGGAGAAAGATTAGCCGATGTTCTAAAAGGCATTAATCCCAGGAACAGTGTCCAGATCAAACAATTCACTGAGCTTCGCCTCGCCGAAGAGCCACTCTCTCTGTCATGCCTGGACATTTACATATTAAAGACAAAATACCTTTTATGTTAATCTCAGCTGGAAAGCTTCCTTCGACTGAGGGAGACATAAATCTTACACTTCCAAGACAATGGGCTCTGCCGAGGGGAGGCAAAATGCTTTGCAGGCAGCTTCTTTCGAAATTCACCCTAGCCCCTGCAGAAAAGCACTCACTCTCTATAGCATCCTATACTATTCCTAGCTACATGATGAGAGAAACTGAGATAGCATCTCACTCCAGAAAAGAGAGAGCCAAAAATTGAAATAGTTCAGCTGGTAGTCTCTTCCCATTTCTGCCTCTCCTAGATAACTTATAGGTTATCTAGTACTCTGTCACTGACACAACAATTTCCCAGCTTTTTAAACCAAGTGTGGGCATCCTTAACACCTTTCCCCTCAATTTATCTATAACCTGACTGAGCTATACTGTGTGGCTCTTCTTCTCTAGCATCAGTATTGACAAACTAAATCAAAGTGCAAGGTGCAAGCTAGTGTGAGGGGTGACCAAAGTTCCCAACCACGAGAGCCACAAGACATATGCATGCACATACATACACATATGCATGCAAAACATACCCAGTATAGTATCATACACTCTTAGAGCTGGAAGGTAGCTTGAGGGCCATCTAGTCCAAAGTCCATATACCACTGCTTGCATGCAGGATGACAACAGCTACAACATCCCTGACAGATGGCTGCCTTGTAACCAAGACAGATTTGGATGTTTTTCATGGGAATTAATATACAAATTATTTTTGCAAATACAGAAAGGCAAAAGAAAATAAGAACATAAAACATGCCATACTGGGTCAGACAAATAGTCCATGTAGCTGTCAGTGGGAGGGGGTCTAGAGGGGAGAAGCACCACCCACTCACGCCACTTGCACACGAGGAGGCTCTGCTTACGAGGTGCGGTAGAAAGGAAGCCCGTCAGGATAGTATTTGGGTCTGTTCGTGTGCTTACGCACTCTGAACATTGACCCCTATCATCATAGGGCGCAGAGCTGGGGGGTAAGGAGGGGTTCTCAGACTCTCGACGTACACTCGACCAGGCAAGGAT
>QEPC01009285.1:889629-938001 GCA_003113815.1 Sphenodon punctatus
CGGGGGGGGGGGGGGGCCGCCGCGCCTGGCAGCGGCTGCGGCGGCTGACAGTAGCCCAGCATCCAGTCTCTAAAAGTGTCCAACTTCGGTTGCATTAGAGAAGCGTCTAGCAAGTCATAATTTCTTGTTCACTCCCAGCTTCCAACAGTCAGAAACTTGTCCCATCTCCTGACCAGCTTTACTAATGGACACTGATGGATCTATCCTCTAATTATTAATCCAATCCTCTTTTAAACCAGTTATGCTATTGGCCTTCGCATCGTCCTCTGGCAATGAGTCCCACAGGTTAATTGTACAGTGAGTGGGAAAAAGTCTTCTTTTTATTTGTCTTAAATTGCTGCCAGTTGATTTCATAGAGTATCCCTTCATTCCAGTACTTTGAAAGGGGGTAAATAACAGCTTCCTATTCACTTGCTCCATATCCACTCAACCGTTTCACTTCCTCTGTTAATTTGCAGTTAGGAGCCTGACATGCTTTTGAAAAGTTCCCCCAATATCAGTGCCTGAGCCACACTGGTGTCTTCTACAATGGAGGAAGCTGTCTAGTGCGAGACCAAGCTAGGGCCACTTTTAGACGATCACGCTGTGCGCTCGCGCGGGGTCTCAAAGACCCCGCGAGGAGAGATTACACATGACACCGCCAGCAATCGTGCGCCTGATACGGCACCGTACATGCTTTTCAAGCCACGAATGACCTACCTCGATCAGGCTCCCGGTCAGTTCGTGGCTTGAAAAGAATGCGCAGCACCGTATCAGGCGTGCGATTGCCGACGGCGTCATGTGTAATCTCTCCTCACGGGGTTTTTGAAACTCCGCGCGAGCGCACAGCGTGATCGTCTAAAAGAGGCCCCAAACTTGAACCCACAGCCTTCCAGAATGTCTTAGCCTCTCAGTGTCAAGTTCTGGGTGAGCTGTAGCTGGATCAGGGCTGCGTGTAAAATGCCACAAGATCCTAGGTCTCATAATAGTCAAGAGGATGTTGTCTGAGTCACAAGCCCAGGGGCACACTGGTAGGTCAAAGCACAAGGGATCAGAGCAGAGCCCTGCATATCAGACCAAGCCTGACAGTACCCATGGGATCCTGTCCAGCTTGGTTCGGGTACGAAATCCTCCCAGATCAAGCCCCTCAGGCCAAGGTAACGTATACTAGGAGCCCTGCCCCCGCAAAGCCATGATGCTCCATAGGATAGGGCTATGACAAAAATGGGGTGGGTTTGTTGCAGAGTAATAACTGATTCGCAATCAGTAAGGACAAATGCAGCTGAAGGTTTAAAAACAGAACTTTATTTAAACTTTCAGGCACAGATCCTTAGTTGCATCTAACTAGTAAGAAGACAAGTGGAGACTGAGACAATGAGAGGGAAGGGAAGAAGGAGTGGTTACACAAAGGAATGCAACAGTAAAACCCCATCTCCCTTCCATGTACACAAACTTAGCAGCGCCATCTGGTGGCTCTATAGTCAATTACTGTTCTTAATACAGCAGGCATTAACTTATGGATGTTGCATATACCAACACTCCTTCTCAACAGACAGAAGTTAACCTACTATGCCCATTCTACTTAGTAGCTTTCGGTGGTGCTCTCCTGCTAAAGGTTTTGTGAGGGCATCTGCTACCATGTCGTCTGTAGTAGCCTTTGTCCATTTGTTGTGTTCCCCTTCTGACGTTTTTAAGACGTCTTCCCATGTTGATGGCTCAGACAGTCTGTCGGTACTTGCTTTGTAGGACAGGTGGGTGGGTGGTTTGCCTTTATTTTCCCTGGTAGATCTGATTTCAACATCTGCAGGTGATTGGGTTTGTTCCTGCATCTCAGTTGAGCTTGTACTGATTTCAACTATTTGTTCAGGACGGTCTTCTCCTCCTGATTCAGGACATGCTTCTTCTCCCGATTCTTGTAAGGACATTACACTGTTGCTTGGATTTTCTTCAAAAGTCACACTGTTGCTGATAGTTACTTTGTCTGTGTGTGGGTTGAGGATTCTGTATCCTTTGGAGTGTCCGCTGTATCCAACAAGAAACCCTTCCACAGCTTGGTTTTGTAGTTTGGTGCGTTTCTCTTCCAGAATGTACACGTATGGCTTGCATCCAAACACTTTGATGTGTCCCACACTAGGTTTCTCTCCATACCAGAGTATGGCAGTCCAGGGTCAGTCAACATGCACCTGATCATTTCTGTTAAGGTTCTGTTCTTTCTTTCAGCTACCACATTTTGCTCAGGTGTGTATGGTACCGTCTTCTGGTGCTCTATCTATCCCGTGGGCTCTCGGGAAGTCTTCAACTCTCTTTCCTGCGTATTCACCTCCGTTGTCGGTTCGTAGTGCAAGCGGCTTGTGTTGGAATCTGTTGCTTGTCATGGTTAAGTAGTCCCTTTTACAAATTCCAGTGTTAGATCTGCCTCAGGCCTTGTCTCTAGGGCGTTTATGAGGGTGCTGTATGATTCAGGCAGGCTGCAGAGAAGTAAGGCCACCACGTGGTTGTCTTTTATCTCTTCACCTATCCCTCGCAGTTGTGCTGCCACTTCCAGCATTGAATTTATGTGATCCTGCATCTCCTTCCCTTTACCAAGTCTCATTTGGTACCGTTTCCTTAGGAGAAACAGCTTACTGTTCAAGCTGGTCCTTTCATACAGCTTCTGCAGTGCATTCCACATGCCCTTTGCTGTTGCCTCCTCCCTTATGTGGATTAACTGGTCATCTTCTACTAGCAGGCTTATGGTTGCCTTTGCCTGTCCTTCCTGTCCCACTCCCCAGGGTTTGCTGCAGGTTTGTCTGTAGTGATCACCTCCCACTGGTCATCTTTGGATAGCAGCATTTCTATTTTGAATTTCCACAACTGGTAGTTTGTGTTATTCAGCTTGCAGATTGAAAGCTTTAATTCAGAGCTGCTGACCATGCTTGCTTCCCTCCCCTCAGATTGGGATTCTGGTTCTTCTGTTCACTTACTGTTAGTAGCCTCCTCTGGAAGTTTCCTTTGGGCCTCTTTTCCTTTCAGCTCACTTCCAGTCTTTGGAGTTGTTCTGGGCTGTTCTGAAGAGGTCTGAGCCCATAACCTGTTGCAGAGTAATAACTGATTCGCAATCAGTAAGGACAAATGCAGCTGAAGGTTTAAAAACAGAACTTTACGTAAGCTTTCTCAGGCACAGATCCTTAGTTACATCTAGCTAGTAAGAAGACAAAATGGAGACTGAGACAATGCGAGAGAAGGGAAGAAGGAGTTGTTACACAAAGGAATTCAACTGTAAAACCCCATCTCCCTTCCATGTACACATAAACTTAGCAGCGCCATCTGGTGGCTCTATAGTCAATTACTCTTCTTAATACAGCAGGCATTAACTTATGGATGTTGCATATACCAACAGGGTTATGGTATTCCCCCACCCTTTTCCTGATGGGGCCCTGCCTATGTAGAGCACTGTGCCACTGTGGCGTCGGGCAGTGCCACCCTCGGTTACATTGGGACCAGACCGAGGTCGGTTCCGATGCAGCCAAGTTTGGACTGAGCCTGGGACTGATTTTGGAGCAAATAAGGGCTCTATATCAGAGGTCCAGAGCCAAAGCCAAGGAGTAGCCTTGCTCAGCATCATTAGGGAAACAAGACCACGGAAACAGTCAGGGCTTGGAACAAGAGTTAGACTGTGACGTCAGACAAAGCAGGGTTGGGCTGCACAGGGCAAGACTAGGTTCAGGATGAGAGAAGGAGTGGTGAACAAGCATGGCTGGGTTCCATGTCAGACTGAGAAGCACAAGCTGTGGAATCTGAAATATTCTGACTGCACAGAGAGGAATTATTAGGGGGCGGGGGGGATGCAGGAAGCTATATAGGGCCAGGTGTTTATCAGGAAACTGGTTTTGTGGTGCTGCTGGACATATTAGGAGCCTAACATGGTTTTGAAAAGTTCCCCCAATATCAGTGCCTGAGCCACTGAGACAATAGGTGGTGCTGCTGCTGGATATGTTGCAAGCATGTGTTACTGTTCCCCTGTTCTGCCATAGCTGCTGTGCGCCAGTGTGGCCAAAGCATCAGCCTAAAGATGGGGCAGACCTGAATTAAATGCCTGTGCAACCCAGGGATCCCGAAATTCAGCCCCTAGATCCAGAGGTCTATGGTTCAGTTCCTGGCAGCAACCAAAATGGTGATTGTCACACCAATTGTTAGCCAATGTGACAGGAAATTTTGCCAATCGGGTGAAAAATGAAATTCACAACCCTAGCCTCAACAAACCTAGCATCTGAGGTGCTAAATGCTCACTCGGTTGTGTCTCTGCTGGCACCAAGTACCCAACATCTCTGCCTCATTCTGCTGAAGCTGGGCAAAGCTTAGCCCAACACCAACTCCTCTCACTGCCCGACGTGTCCTGCCAGCTCGTGGCAGTGGTAACCGGAGATGGACATGGAGAGGCTTTCATAGCACCTCTGAATAATGGAGGAGAGAGTGAATAATGAAAGGGTCCCTATGACAGCTGTGATTTGTCACAGTGTGTGCGAGCTCTTTGTGACTGGAGGTGTGTGGGGAAAGATTGGGGGGAGGGGGTTGGGGCCATGGAAAGGAGAGGCCTGATTTGAAATCTTCCTTTCCTGTCCTCCCTAAAATGTGGGAAGGAAACTCCATAGTCCTTTTGAAAGGGAGAACAGGTGCCTGGGTCAACTTAGCCTGCTGCTTCTATTCCTCTACCCAGGCATCTTACTCCCAACTTGCAATTAGGGTGGCCAGATATGCAAATTGTATAGAACACCTATGAGAACTACAGGTTGCAGGGTTGCATTGGAGCCAGTGCAGCCCAGCAACCTGTATTTCTCATAAATGTCCTCTAAAATGTGCATATCTGGCCACCCTACTTGCAGTACCCCATTCTATCAAGCCTTGGTCCCAATACTAAAACTGGCACTACTGAAGACTGGGAACCCTGACTCTTTAAGAAGGGTTGCCACCTCTCTGGGTTTCACCTGTAGAGTCTAGGTTTTGGCCCAGAGTCTCCAGACTCCAGGGTAAGCTCCAATTTCTCTGGGTCAGCCAGGGACACACTCATTAACTCAGAGAAATCAGGGCTTCCAGGGGCAGCAGGGAGCACCCACATCAGAAAGAAGGTGGGCCATAGGGATTTTTCTGCTGCCTTTCTGATGTGTCTCTGCCCCTGTGGAACACAAGGATGTCATGATGTGGCAGTCCCTTTGCCTCAAACCCTTTCCAGTGTGGCCTCTCCCCCAGTGGAGTGTTGTGATGCCCCAACACTCCAGAAAATGAAGGGTTGTGTCAGAAAGGGATGTTACAACTCTTTAGCCCCATCATTGCTGACATGGCTCCACCTCTCCAGGTGAAAGCCAAGAGGGAGTCGGTAACCCTGTCTGTAAGAATTGAACATGGGACACACCAAAGGCATTGGTCACCTCTGACCTTCTAATCAACAAACTCCATTCGCAGAGGATGCTAAGCTAAAAGATAAACACATCTCTTGTCCACTGCCAAATCCTGGACTGGATTCAAACCAGTGAGTGGCTACTTTATGGCATTTAGCTTTCTACAAAGAGTCCAATCTAAAGATCACCAAAGTCAACAATTAATTCTCCACTGACTTCAGTGGGTGTTGGGGTTAAAACCTTAGCACTTAACCAAAGCTAGATCTCCTCAGATCTTGTGATGTCACCTCATAACTAGTTAAGATTAGAAATGGCGTCCTGTCTTTTCGGAGATTTGTTCTCCATCTCGGTTTCAGCAGTCGCCTCCACTTCTCCCCCCAACTCTCCTACCTCACACACCCCAAAAACAATTCTTCACACTGCCTGTGACAGGTTGCTGTGAGTCAGGACTAGGTCCAAGACTAGCCAGCACCACACCCTGTCACTAATTACTTGAGGCCCAGTTACCAAGTCAACTGTCTGAAAGAGAGAGCAGTTAAGACAGGTGCTTCCAGTCAGGTCAAGTGACTGGAAATGGGGCAGGTCAGGTGACTGGATGCTGGGTATATAAACCCAGTAGTGCAGTGGGGAAGGAGATTAGTAGGAAGGTAGCAAGGGGGAAGAAGGGTCATGTCACTCAGGAACCAGCTGTGGGTGGAACTCCCCAGGGAACGCCTAGCCACCCAGGGAAGCTGCAGGGAGCCCCTAGTATGGTTGGAGGCCAGGGCAACACCTCAAGGGGAAAAAAAGACAAAGGGTGAAAACAGACCTGACAATAGCCCACGTTGGCCTGGGTCTCACCTGCATGCTTGTTCCATTGCTACCAGAAGTGGGGTTTGAGTCTACCCCGGGGTGGGTTGCTAACTGCTATGGAATGCGTCCTCTGAAAAATTTAAGAGATTCATCCCAGGCCAAAACCTGCTCATCTGGGCCCACACATCTGGTTAGCCTGCCCAGTCCCACTGCAAGATGGGGTCAGTGGATCAGGACCCTGTGCCCACCCTGCCCTGCCAAACAGCTGATGGGGGCAGGGCTGGCCCCAGGGTTTGTGAGGCCATGTGCGAAGTCTTGGTGTGAGGCCTAATTTGCATCATTAGGCCCAACCTAATTATGCAAATGTATACATGTACATAAAACTTACTCCTTCTGGACAGGAAGGATTCCCATTCTCCAGCCCTCCGAGCAACCATGGAGAAGCATGGCTTCCTAATGCTTCTCCCCCTCCCCAGCTGAGTGTCTACCACCACTTCCCAGGAGTGGTTCCACTGCAGGGGGGCAGCCATGCGGGCAGTGAGGCAGGCACAGAAAGACTGACTACCTTACTGGAGGAGGGGGTGAGCTTAGCCAGTCTGACCTCCGGGGCCTGTTGCTTCTTGCTGCTGGTGCCGCTTGTGCACGCATGCAGTGCAACCAGTCCAGAGGGGCTGTTATCACACATACAAGACACCCAAAATGCAGCCAGCTTATTAAGTGCATTATGCCATGAAAAGAGACATATAACCAGTTCAGTTGTGCCCCCATAATCAGTTCATGCTGCCCCCACCCCATAACCAGTTCATTTATGCCCTGGCTCCCATATAATCGATTCGCACTGCCCTCCACCCCATGTGAATGATGTGGTGCACGCGCCCATGGTGAGTTGGGGTACGTGAATCATGCGCGCTCACTGAACACGCATCCCCACTCACCCCCCCCCCGACACACTCATCCCCACGCACGGAGCAACCAGGGGAAACGGTGGTTACTATGTGGGTGTGGGTGAGTGGGGATGTGTGTGCAGCCGTGTGCATGACCCACCCATGCAGTAGCATGCCCACGGACTCTCCACCTGGCGGAGCCATATCAAAATATCATGTGAGGAGCCACTAGAAAAAGAACAGAAGGTTGCTACCTTGTAAACAAGGTTCTTTGAGATGGATCCAAACATTCTCACAAATACCCACCCTTCCAGCCCCGCATGGAATTCTTTTCTTATAGTCCTAGAAAGGGTAGAAAGGAACTGTAATTCAGAGTGGGAGGGTTCTTTTTATACTAGAGGAGCTTGAGACCATCATGTGGTCTATTATTTGAATAGGGTGAGCGTGCACAACCCAGTTGTGAGAACGTTGGGAGCCCTCTCGAAGAACCTTCTTTACAAGGCAGCAACCTTCTGATAAGCACGTGGGGAGGAGCTGTTTGTAAACAAACAGCCTTATCTCCCAGCCCGATCAAGTGTCCCAGCTGCTGCTGCACTACTAGGAGCCAGTGGCAGGCGAGGGATGGGGTCTGGAGCCAGGGAGGGGAGGAAGAATCACTTACTGGGGGAGAAGCTGGCTGCAGCCTGCTGCCCAGCCAGGCAAGTGCGGGGCCCAGCTGGTCACGGGGCCATGTGCGGCCGCACATGTGACACATGTCTGGGGCCGTGCCTGAGCGCACTCTTCCTGGCCCCACTGAACAGCTGATCGGGAGAGGCTGGAGGAACACACAAACCCAGCCCCGCTGACAAGGGGACCTGAAGCTTCTCCAGGCCTTCCCATTAGCTGTTCAGCAGGGCTGGGTAACTGTGCTCCTCCAGGCCCCCTGACCAGCTCTTTGGTCCATGCAGCAGCCAGCCACCAAACAGCTGATGGGGGTTGCTTCCGAGGGACGCACCAGCTGGCCTTTCAAACGTGACAGGGAGCCAGCTTGGGCTGCTGCTGCGGAGCCAACCCCATGTCACTTTGAAAGTCCGGGCACCACTTTTCCCACTCCGGTGCCTCCCAGCTGGGAGGGGCCTTTCCCAAGTGACAGGGAGTCCCCAGGGCCACTGCCACAGGGCCAGCTCCCAGTCATTTGGAACGTCTGTGTGCTGCTTTCCCAGGGAGGAAGTTATATAGGGATAATAGGGCCAGGAGTTTCTCAGGGGGGAAAGCAGTGCCCAGAACTTTCAAGTGATTGGGAGCTGGCCCTGCAGCAGTGGTCCAGGGGGCTTTCTGTCACTTGGAAAGGCCAGCTGGTGCTTCTGTCAGGAGCTCCCCCCATCAGCTGTTTGGCAGGCCAGGTGTGCGCACCAAACAGATGGGTGTGTGTGACAGGAGCGCTCTCCATCAGCTGTTTGGGGGCAGCTTCCCAGACCCAAGCCTGCTGAGCAGCATTGGCCCGGAAGTCCTGTCCCATGTGGACAGTTCGTCGGGCCACCCCAGGGCATGGAGAGACCTGTGCCGGCAGCCCCCATGCCTGTGTTAATGGTTTGGGTTGCTCATGTGAACAGCCCTCCCCCCACCAACCTGAGCAGTAGCAGCTGCACTGGTTCACCCCCAGGGCAGGCCAGAAGCCACTTCACCACCTTCACATTTGTTCTCATTCTCAGACGGCTTTTAGACGAGGCACTTAAAAGCGTCTTGCAAAGAAACGTAGGGAGAGAAACCTGCATCAGGGGAGTAGACGTTCCCCCGCGCTACCAAAAGTGATGTTGCTCCCATTCTGAGCCGCGGCCACCGAGAACAAGCACAGGTTTGAAGATGCGGCGTTGTAAGACCCCCTCCAGAGGGTTTTACAACGTCACATCTTCAAACCTATGATTGTTCTCGGTGGCCACTACTTCAGAATGGGAGCAACATCACTTCCGGTAGCGCGGGGGAACGACTAACACCCCACGCAGGTTTCTCTCTCTACGTATCTTTGCAAGATGCTTTTTGAGTGCCTCGTCTAAAGGCAGTCTGAGAGGGGACATGATTGCAAGCTTTCAAATCTCTAGAAGGTTAACTTGCCACAAAGAAAATGTGAACATTTGTTTATCACTGTCAAAGAGAGCAGGACAAGAGGGAATGGGCTTAATCTGTAGCAATATAGATTTAGGTTACGTGTTAGGAAAAACTTTCTAGCTGTAAGAACTATTGGGAAAAAAAAGTAAGCCAGAAATGGGCAAACTGTGGAGGTTTTCAAAACCCAGCTGGACAGGCATCTTTCTGTGATGCTGTAGGCAGAGGATATTCTGCGTTGGTGCAGGGGGTTGGGCTAGATGACCCTGGATGTCTCTTCCAGCCCTTCAATTCTGTGGTTCAATTAAAGGAAAGTGTTCCCCCATCTGAGAGTCCCTGGTTTTGCCACAGCCTTGGGCCTCCCAAAGTCTTAACAGAGCCTTGCTGGCTCAAGTCACACATGTGTGTGTTTCTGGATTTAGTGGGGCATACAGCTCCCCCCATTGCCTTTCCCTGTTACCATAGAACATCATGTTAGGCCGTCATGGACAGTTAATCACTTGTCAGGCTGAGGAGCTGGGGGGCGGATTTCATTTAGACTGACTCATTAGCTTACCAACGCCTGCTGTCTCTGAGGACCAGAGCTGGCTAATGAATGGCATGTTCTCGTGCTTATTAATATGGCAGCATGGTTTCAAAAAGCATCTGTAAATCTTGTGAATTAACAACCTCCCTGCCCATGCCCTATGCTTTCCCTGGCACCTGCATGTGCAGGACTGCACTGTGCCATCACCCAGGGCCTCCTGTGTTGGGGAGCTCTGCAGGAGCTCCCAATACATGTGCTTTGTGAATAAACGTGAAATAGCAACATCAGTTTGAGAAACCCTGGAGTAAAATACAGGCCCACAGAGCCTCAAATGCAGGGATCTCTGACCTGTGGAAAGCAACAGCAACTGAGGACGGGGCCCCAATGCATGGGGTCTGTCACTAAACTTCAGATAATAACAGATGTGTAACATAACCTCAGACTGAACACAAAAAATGAATGATGGTAACATTTTCCATTTTTTTCTAATCAGCAAGTCAATGTGTGTCCATCAAATATTCCTGTGTTTGGGGGAGGAGAGAGACAACCATTTCACACAGGGCCCAGTTTCCCTGGCTCCAACGTTGCCTGTATGGCATGCACTGAGAGCTCCCAGCTCACCGTAGACCTGGCAAACACTGGCCCCATGAGAGGATATGAACCCTGGATACTGTGCACCCCACCACGCAGGGCTGTCTTAAGACTTTTGAGGCCTCTGACAAATGGATTCACGATGCCCAGCCTGAGGGGGAAGCAGTTGCTCACTCACATCCTGCATCACCCCAGCAGCAAGCAACTCCTCCCTGCTTCCAACAGTTTGTTCCATCAGAGGGGAACCAGTAGGGCAGGCTGTGGTGACTCGTGACTGGACCCTCAGCTGCCTCCTTCAAGTTTGAGAGGGGCAGTTGAATCGCCCAGACACTTGCTACCTATGGGTAGGACCTAGTGGAGCCAGCAGCGGCAGCTCATTAGGTGTCTGGATTCTGCTTCCTGCCTTCCCCACAAACTTGAAGGAGGCAGCCAATTACTACAACATGACTCCCTCAATATGAGAGACATGGGATAATTCTCCCCTTTGCCACCCCTCCCAAAGAACAGCCCCCACCCTACATTTATTAATAGTTCCCCAATCCTCAAACCTCTCAGCTGACACAAAGCTCCTTCATTTCAATGCAGTGCAGTGCTTTGAGGAAAAGAACCAGTATCACCAATGGAGCATGTATGCACCATGACCCCCTACTGGGTGGAATCAGAAATGCCTCCTCCTCTCCCTCCCATCCCACCCCCCTCACATATCCTAGACCTTCTACTGTTAACAGCTGATGGAGAATCTTCTTTAGCTGCATTTGAAACAGAAGGGCCTAACTTAGCCAACACCTGTTCAGTTACATCAGGGATGGGGATCATCCGGCCCAGGGGCCAAATGTGGCCTGTAGTGAATCTTTATGTGGCCCCTGGATGCAGTTCCTACTCCAAGCAGTGAACAATTGAGTTCAGGGTAAGAGAGATGGCATACAAGGGTAGGGGGCAGAGCCATAGCACAGACCCATTATCTGGACCCTCCTCTTCCTGAGTACAACCCTTCAACGCTCCTGCCCCAACTTCTATGTGGCCCTTGGAGCTTGTACAAATTTCTGAAGAGGCCCCTGCGAGGGAAAAGGTTCCCTACCTGCAGGGCTACACAGTCCCTTTCCCAGATGAGTGCAACAACACACACACACACATATGACCACACCTAACCTACAGCTGGTTGTGCAGTGTGGTAGATGTACAGTCCTTTCGTGTCCTTTCTCAGCTTACGTCCTGAAACATGAAATTTGATTAGCCCTTTATTAACAGGCATAACTACCATACCAGTGTTTATTAATGGACATTAAATTAGCCAGCTCCTTTTTTAATACTCAGCCACCAGAGAATCCCAGTGCCTGGTTTCACATGGCACGAAGGAGTCCTTGCCTTTTATTTGCCTGCTGTTAATTTTATTGCCTGGACGCTTGTAGCAGGGCAGACATATTTCACTTTTTATTATGCCCTTCTTACTCTTTAAACAAGCCAGTTCCCCTCTCACCAGTCTCCTTCACAGGCACAGCCATCCTGAGTTCTAGAATGACCTGCCCAACCCTCTTCTTGACTCAGAAGAGCAAGACTTGGGATACACCTTATGCCAAGGGTGGGCAAAGTTCCCAACACTATGAGCCATGTACCAAAATCTTCATATGGCCAAGATTCACAAGTCACACTTTACATAAGCACTGTCTGGGCAGCAACATGCAAAGTCCATGTGTGGGGTGAGGGGGTTGCCCGGGCCACGCCAGGCAGGGGGCACCCAGAGCCCATGAGAAGGGACAAGTACCCAGACCCACAGCCTACACCCCCAAACCCAATCAGAGCCCACAGCATGAGGCAGCGTCCCCAGCAATGCCATGCTTGATGGCTCCCCCTTCCAGGATCAGGAGGTGCGGGTCCCTCATTCTCTGTGTGTGGCAGTGATTCCAGCACTGCTCCCAGCCAATGCAGCTCCTCCACAGCCAGCATGCAGGGGAGGGGGCATTGAAGAAGCCACACCAATAACATGCCCCCTGTTGTCAACTTCCCACAAGAGCCACATAAAAAGGGAGCTGCATGCAGTTCATGAACTGCAATTTGGCCACCTTTGCTTAATGCCTAACGAACCCCACAGCAAACTTGTGAATTACAGGATAGTAGAGCTAAAGATGCTTGGAAAGCTAATGTTTCCATAACAGTCCCTACAGAATGAGCCCCTGAATGGGTAAGCACTTGCAGGGGGCATCTCTTTGGCAGGCTTGTTGCCCTTGTGTTTGGCATGGCTAATTGCTCCCAGCTTGCTACCAATGCTGAGCCCAAAGCTCAGAGAGAGGTCCACTAAGGAAAGAAGCAAGGCTCTTCACAAGGGGAGGTCCCCATTTCCCCAGGTCACGTGACTAACCTGGAGAATCAGCGCAGCAGGAGTGACCATGTGAGAAAGGAGGTGGGCCATAGGGACTTTCCCAACCACTATATGGCCCTGTCAGGCTACCCCGATGGAGTGCCATGATGTCACGATGCTCTGCAAGGTCAGAGTTATGTCAGAAAGGGAGCATGGCAGTCGCTTTCACCCACCCCCTTTCCAAGGCATGGCTTGTTCCCTGGGGAGCATTATGACATCACAATACTCCATAAGGGGAGGGGCTACACTAGAAAAGGGCGTGGGAGCCCTACCCCTGCCAACATGGCCCCACCCCCTCTTGGTAAAAGTCTAGATGGGAGCTGGTAATCCTACTCAAAGGGGAAATGCCCTCCTGCAATTTATTTTGCCCCTTCCACTGCTGCCTGTAGAAATAAGGTATATTCATTCCATGTTTCCTCCCCACACTTAGTCTAAAACAGATTTTATATTTTTATATTGTATTTATATTATGATGATAATGGATGCTTTATTGTTTTATGCCTTTGTAAGCCACCCCGAACTGCCAGTGGTGAGAGAGGATGGGGTAAAAATTAAAATAAATAAATAGAATAGACTAGACTAGAATAGAATAGAATGCAGCTCTTTCCCCCTTCCCTGGGGTGCAATACAAAAGCCCAAGCAATGCAGCCAACACAGGACAGGAAGGCTATGGGACAGCAATTTCAGCGGAGGCAGCACTGGAGCTTCAGGGAGTCAGAATGCAGTCACGCAGGCCACCACATTGGCAGCTCCGATGGCATTAGATGCTCTTATAACTCGGGCTTTTGCTCTTGGAGAATGGAGCCTCCGTTCCCACAAAGAAACCACTTTGGAGGCTTTTGCAGCTGTTAGAGGAAACTAACTCTGACAGTGCTTTTGACAGGTGCTGAGAAAAGAGCTGGAGAGGCGGGGAATGAGGAGCAGAGCAGGCAAGGGTAGTATCCCAGGGTGGGGAGACGGGAGGGAAGCACAATTATTAAAGCCCTTTGTCTAGTCCTAAAACAAATAGTGGGGTTTGTATTTTCAGATATTACTCACATTTTTGGCTAGCCCTCCAAATATCCCAAAGTTACCCATAATCAAAGGGGATAGTCAGAATATATATTCTTCAGGTTTGGGCTATTCAGTTATTTGCTTTTTCAGTTGTTCAGCTGTCCAGATATTCAGATGATGATAGTCAGATGATGGTGATGATTGATGATGATACGATTGAAGGTTGCGAGGCAAGGAGTAGAGCATATGTATTCAGGGAGGAAGTTTGTTTGCTTGACTACTTCATTTTCAGCTACTGCACATACGCAAATAGCCAAAATGAAGCAACCAAACAAATGAGTAACCAAATATTTGAACAGCCAAATAACGAAAAAACAACTCAAAAACTCAAACTGATATTCAGCAAAGATGGACACGAATAAAGGTCATTATCCATTTTGGTGGCTAGACACTTGTGCTGAACTGATTTTGGCTGTTCCCAGCTCAGTAGGAAATCCTGTCATGTTGGGAACATTTTCAAATCTGGGACACATTTCGAAATGTTGTTTTTGGTATTGCAGGCAGTGATTTTTGCAACCTCTGTTGGCACTTTCTATCGATTTCCATGACTTTTCAGTACTTTTCTGTGAGTCTAAAGATACAAAACAGGTCCCATTCCCCTGCCCGTAAGCTTTGCTAGCCTTCCTCAACTTACCTGCAGCATGGGGCCCTGCTGTTCCCAGGTGGCCATCCTCCAAGCATTCATTTTTAAAGGAAGTGTTTAAAATGAATTTGCTGCCAGAAGAAATCAGAGCAAACACGTGCTTCTCTCCTGCACTGACTTATTCAGAGTGACGCCTTGCGCAGGGCGACTCAGTTGTCTCCTGGAGAAGAATTAATATGCGCTCCACAGACGCAGCAATGTAGGTGAAACAGAATCAGAAATCCCAGTTTCACCAGTGACAAGGAAAAAAAAGTTGCTGTTGAAGCGTGGAGAATCTGTGGCTTAAGAGAAACAAGGATGCCAGCTTGCTTCAGGTCAGGTCTGTAGCAGGAGCCAGGAATCAGGAAGCTGAATCCAAGTTGGGAGCCAGGAATCAGGAAGCTGAATCCAAGTCAGGAGCCAGGTAGTCAAGCACATAAGGGCAGGGGCCGGAGCACAAGGCATTCCCCCATTGTCCACCAGCACAACAGATAGTAGTCACATTGTCCAGCCACTTCTTGCTCTCTGCCAGGGCTTTATGTAGCTGGGGGTGGCCAATCAGGAGAGCAGGCTGCCAGTGCCTAGCCAGTCCTCTGTCTGTGGCTGCTGCTAAGGAGTTGTGGGTTGCCCTGCACTAGAGCTGCTGGCCTGGGCTTGTGAGCAGCTCCCCCTCCAGGGCCGTAGCTAGTACCATTGGACAAACAGGGACATTTGTCCTGGGGCCCGTACTGGCTAGGGGCCCAATATCCAAGGTAGCTAAGCCACCCTCCTCCCCCCCCCTTTTTTTTTCTTTCTTTTTTTAAAAATTGCCACCTGCACTGGCTGGGGGCCCTTCTGGCTGCTGCGTGGGCCCCTTCCCCCTCGCTGCCCGCATTGCAACCATGGCCAGGGAGGGAGAGGGGCCCCATGCAGCAGTCTGCGTCAGGCCAGGTCACACTCACAAACCTCATGGCTCAGCCTGCCCCCCCGGTGCTGCGTCGTGGAGGAGGAGTCCTCTCCACCAGTCTGGACCTGGTCCAAGCAGGGCTGGCTCTAGGGAGGCCCAGCCCGAGCAGGAAGGTGCCTGGCAGCAGCTCCTCTTGGTAACTAAGTGGAACCGCCGCCAGGCACCTTCCCACTCCAGCGCTCCCCGCATCGAGCCGTCCCAGCCTGTCCCGGCCGGCTCACCCAACCAGCCCCGGCCTCCAGGGCTAGTCAGGTGAGCCGGGGCAGCAATGGCACTGCTGCTGCTGGCTGAGCTTGACCCCAGCTTGCGGGCAGCGAGCCGCGAAGGACAGAGTGCACCATGGGACCGGCTCACCTCTGGCCCAGAAGACAGATGGGCCCAGCAACAAGCCACCAGCAGCATGACACAGACTCTGCAAACAGCAAGTAAGTTCCAAGCACCAGCAGCCCAGCACCCCTAGACCGGCCGAGCTTGGAGGCACTCCTAGGCCGGCCAGCAGCTTCACCAGCAGGAAAAAAGAGGCAGGGGGGCCCACGGCCATTTCTTGTCCCAGGCCCATCCCAAGCTAGCTACGCCCCTGTCCCCCTCAGTATGCTGAAGAAAGCTCCCCAGGATCCTATGGGACTAGTGAGAGCACATTTACATGTGCATGAAAGTGCCCTTATAAGACCAGGAAAAAATGTCTGATTGCAATGCAAATCTTGCACATTTTTGTGTATGTGTGAATGTACTATTCTGTGTAATTTCTGCTTTTATGCCCATTTACAGGACCGATTGACAAGACTGTGAGCGCTTTCCAATGTGATACAGGTGTGGCTTTGATGTCGTCGGAAAGGTGCCCCTCACATGATTGAAGCTTTTTGACACACTGAGAAATGTGCTTTACAATGGTGGATTTTACAGCTCAGTGAAGTGCATTTCTCAGTGTACCAAAAAGCTTGAATCATGTCTTTCCAATGTCATCAAAGGTACATCTGATTTGCATGCGTGGTCGGTCACCCGCCTCCTAAGTACACATTTTATCACGTTGGAACGCGAAATTCAATTCTTGCAAGGCTGGGAAAATATGCACATAAAAGCAGAAATGACGCGGAATAGTGCATTCACACTGTGGCAGGGCACAGTAAAAGATCATGGTATGTAAAGGATACTGGCTCTTTAAGAAAGCCTTACAGACTACAAGTCAGGCCTATAAAAGGCCTATGATAAAGCCAGTTAGTGGGCAGACAGGAGGAAGGTGCTGAAGGAGACCTTTTCTGGAGTTTGGGTGACCCAGGGCTGAAAGCCCAGAAACTTCATAAAGGACAGAAGATTGGCCCATTCATGGACTACTTTTTACCTGGAGGCTTTGAAGGAGAAGTAGGCCCAGCTTCCAGAGACTAATACAGAGGAATCAGGTGGGACCCACCTATATTTGTGCACAAGACTTTATTTTGTGTTTGATTTGATTTAGAGAGCTCTACCATTGCTGGGAGAAGCCCTCACGTGGTAGGCAACAGGGCTGGCTGTAGGGATGAGTGTGGAGGCCAGCATTAAATTGGAATTTACCCCTCATATTAAGTCAGGGCACAGCTGGTGTATTGCAGTTTATGTGGCAGGTGGAAACGCTATATTCCCCATAACTCTAGTGATATCTGGCCCCTGCCACATACATGTGCACAGAAATCCATGAGATTTGCTATTGGATGTTTTCTCCCGGCCTTTTAAGGACACTTTTTATGTACGTGTGAATGTGCCTGAGTCTCGGAGCTTGGCTACCCCATAGGGACAAGGGAGGCGAGACAAAGAAGAGGGGAACATAGCGAAAGACAGGGACATGTATGAAGTTGAGAAGTTGCAGGTGCATGTGGTTGGCTTAGTTACAGGGGAGAAGGAGACCCTGAATAACAAGGTAGCAGAGGGAGCATCTGTGAGCAGCCTGTCGTGGTGAGCAGCTAGGGAAAGCCTGATGGAAGAGGAAGGTTTCTAGGAGGGATCTGAAGGCAGGGAATACAAAATGCATTCTCAGTTTCAGCTGTGTTGTCCAGCATGGATACACTTGCTTGCGTGCTGCTCTCTTTCTCCCAGGATTGGAGTTTAAAGGCAAGCTGTCCGAACAAAAATTGGGCTAGGCTTGTGTGTGACAGAGTGGGGAGGTAGGACAGGGAGAAAGTGGCATCCAGCCCCTCCGTCGCCAGCCCTCTGGCTTAAGTAATGACACTGCGGTGCAATTGCTGCATCTTCACTCACGCAAGGCTGTTCCGTCTCAGCCCCAACGCTCCAGCCTTGCCGGCAGGATCACAAGGTGGGGGGAGTTGTTGCTTTGTTGCCGAGGTAACCTGGCCATCTGATCATTTAGTTTTGACCCTCTTAGGTTGCAGCCTGTCAGCTCACCCCATACGCTGAGCATCAACTGCCACAAAATGCTAATGAGCAGGTCCCGCCTCATCTCAGCTTGGGTAAAGTGGTCATTTCCCAGGTTTAGCCAAGGACTTGGTTATTTTAATAACTAGCTTGTTTTTGTTTTTTTTCATTTGTGCTGCAAACAAAGCGCTAATGACAAGCTTACGGGTCACTGGGATGATCCCAAAGAGTGGGCATTAAATAAGTCTTAGCCGGAGGCTCCTGCAGCAGAATCAGATGGCTGCACAAGCATAGGGCTGGGAAGGGAGGAATTAAGTAGAGTGACAGCAGGAGGTACTGACAGGGGTCTTCAGGGGGTGGTGTGATTGGGGATGGGATGCAGACAGGTACCTATTGCCATCTGATACCAGCCACCTCCTCTGCACCCTGCAGCAGGGCAAGAGCAATTGTATGGGGGAGCAATGGCATCACTGCTTTAACTGAAAGGAGATTGGGAAGAGATTTGGGAAGGTCAGAGCAGGAGGGAGAAAAACAGACAAAGGCAAAGAAGCACGAAGAAGCGAGACAAAGGAAAAGAGAGGAACAATAGTGAACAGGCTTTCAAAAGAGCTCAGCTCCTGTTTAGCCCAGCATGCTCAGCGCTTCTGGAAAATCAGGGCCTTAAAGGAATAAATAAGTAACGCAAAGCAGCATCAGGTATTCTTTTAGACAAGCCCCATGGGATCCCAGAGGGACCTAGGCCATTGGCTTCAAGGGGATCCATATAGATTTATTCTGAAAGATTCCTCTATTTTAAATGCCAGGTGGACTCCGCTGTAACTGAGCGACCGCATTACATCTGGGAGCAAAAATATTGCACTTTTGCACTGAAATCTTCGACACGCTCCCTGTTTTCTATGATTCAAATGTAATTTTCTAATCAAAACCATTTTTGCTGTTGTTTATATAGCATTTCAGTGTTCAAAGTACTGTACAATCTAGTTTACCGTCACAACAACCATGCAAGGTAGAGCATTTATTATTCCCATTGTACAAGTAGGGAACTGTGTCTGAGAGACATTGGGTGTAAACAGAGAGACAGCAGTTCTGGAGGCGGCCATGCAAGCCCACTTCACTCCCTGGGCTGACCGGTCAGTCTGAAGGCGGTCCGCCAGATGTGGAAGCGGTGCATCCCCGATTGTGGTGCCCTGGAATATCCTGGAGCAGGCCAGCAAAACCTGGGACACTGGCCTGGAGTGGAGCTGCTGTCCTTCTGCTCAGCAGACCCACACTGCAGCTCCACTCCCAGCTGGCCGTTGCCCCGGCAACACCACAGAGTTGCAGGCGCTAGCCTAGAGCATCGGGCTATTTTGCTCATAACTCTATGGGGTGGGGGGACACACAGGCAGACCGTGACCAAGGGAACCCATTGGGTCCATCTAAAGTGGACCCAGGCAGGACTGGAAGCAGGTGGGCAGATGCAGGGATGCATCCTTTAGCAGCTCCAAGGATGGGCTGCCCCCACATCCATCTAAAAACACCCATTGACTCGGACAAGGCCACCCAGCAGGTTGATGGCTAATTGGATTTGAACCCTGCTGTCCCAGGTTCAAGTCCACTAGGTCTACACTTCCTGGCTCTCTATAGTGAGTATCTGCTAGTTTTGCTAATGATGTTGCCAATGTTTGGTTTAATAAATCGTAAACCTAAGAATTCTAACTGCACAAATGGACTTCCAATCATTACCTTGTTAATCTTGAATTTAATTGAATCACTCATTTAGCTATGCAAGAAAATCCTTGCAAAGATTTCCCAGTCCATGTGTGGTTCTTAGTACTGGACAGTCTATCTATGGTGCGTGCATCTGTCCATCTGGTATGTAGGAACTGTAGCACACCGTATTTGTGTGGTGACATCCTCAGGGTAGGGCTGCCACCTGTGGTGGTTTTTTACCTGACACTCCCATGGGCCAAAATGGAAGTGTCAGGTAAAAAATGACTGAAGGTGGCTACCCCTACCTGAGGATAAGTGGTGGCAGCATGCAGCCATAACTGTGGAATGGTTAATTGCTCTCATCAGAGGGAGCAGAGAAAGAAGCTGCTGGCCAGCTGGGAGAAGAAGGGAAGTGGATAGAAGCCCAAGGAAAGTTCTCAGGAGGACAACCTCAGAGGAGAGAGAGAGAGACCTCAGGGGCTCGTCTTAGGTTCCCCAGGCAAAAGTGGGGAAGACTGGGAGCTTGCCCCATATCCCTCATTAATATGGACCCGTCCTGGAGCTTTCTGGCCAGAGGACTTGGTCAGGAGCTCAGCCCCGTGTCAATGGACTGACCGGAGCTGCCAGAGCTGGGAAGGACCCCATGGCTGGAGCTCTTACCTGAGAGTGAACGGGCCCAATGGATCACCGCTTGGGGCAAGAGCTGACAGATGATCCTGTTGGGAAGCTGATCTGGGCGACTACACACTTACACTGTAAAATGAAGCATTTGGCGATGGAATAATTGTGAACTGAGTTTGTGTGGTCCAAGTCCAGCAAAGATTTATGGTCACTGTAGACCTTCCTGTTCTAGGACAGTTTATCTATCTATCTATCTATCTATCATATAGGCATCTGCCTGCATATCTATGACTCTTTTCACACAGACACTCTAACACTGATAAAATGGGTGTTCCATTTGATTATACATGTTGCAAGGCTGCAGGTATGCTCTATGGGTGCCCTGCAACATGTATGATAAAAATGGAACACCCATTTTATCAGTGTTAGAGTGTCTGTGTGAAAAGGGCCAATGTTGCACGTCCCATTGGAGTGAACGGAATTTGTGTCCGTGCCAAGGGGTGGCGCCAGGCCAAAGCAAGTGGAGGATTCCACTGGGAGTTAGTCTATTCATCTATCACAGGGGTGTATCCCACACTCGTATTGGGCGTGCTCCTCACACTTGTGATGTCAATGGGATTCCAATAAGGTTAGGAGATTGCTCCCATTGTGTAGTTCTCCATTCCCATCTAATGATATAGATCCCCATCCCAGGTATTAGTTCATTGTCCACTCATTCAGGGGATCGCGTAACATCAGCATATGTCTGGCTACTCTACCATCCATCTCCAGCATGGGCTGGATTACTTTAAAGTAGCGCTGAAGTGGGTAGAGGGTTTATTTCTCACAGTGTTAGTCACATTTTCCAGTAGCCCTTAGAATACCCAAATAATCTCCACCACTGAAATGGGTACTGGCATATATCTATTTGAGGGGCATTCGGTTTTGTTTGGAGGAGGTTCCATGTTTCAGGTTTTCAGTGGGATATTTTGTGGGTTTGGGGTCAAAGTGTCTTTGTTCCTTGTCTCCTGCAGTCTCCAATACCTGGAACTCCCTCCCTGGACACATTCATTCTGCTCTCTATCCTGACCTTCAGATCCCTCCTGAAAACCTACCTCTTCCATCATGCTTTGCCCAGCCTCTCATCGCCACAGACTGCTGCTCCCTCATGCTCCCTCAATTGTCCTGTTTCTCCCCTAAAGTTAAGCCGAGCACGTGCACCTGCAACTTCTCACCTTCATGAATGTAGCCCTGTTTCTCCCAATGGTCCCTTCTCCCTCATCTCTCCCCCATTGTCCATCCTAGATTATAAACCCTGGGGGTAGAAAGTGGTCTCTAATTAATGATTGTTTATGCCAGGCACATTGTTGGCACTCTATAAATACACAATAATAATAATTAATTAATAATTGGCATGTGTCTAGCTATTTTCCTACCCCTCTCCAGCATAGGTTGGATTATCTAAAAGGCAATGGAGCATATAGCCAAAGGTGTGGCTATAATAAGAACAGGTGGTGATGCTGCACTAGGACCCACAAGCTGGGAGGAGGGGCGGAGGGACGGGACACTTCCTAGTGCAACTGCATCCCCTGCTACTGGGTGAGATGGTGGGTGAGCTCACTTTCATCGTCTGCACTAGGGCCCATTCCTACCGTAAACTAACTATGCCCCTGCATAGAATTATTATTATGGATGCTCGATGGGACAGCATTTGTCTATGCTGTGAGCACCTGGCTCTATTTACATCCATTCTCTTTCTTCTCAGTGGCTCCCAAGGGCCCAAAAATCATGATGACCCCGACAAGAGCTCGAGTAGGAGATACAGTCCGGATCCTGGTGCAGGGCTTTCAGGTGTGTTGGCTTCTTCTTCTAGGTATTCCTGGCATTGGTAGATAAGGGGCAGAACTCTTCCAGATGCCTCTCAATTTTTCTTTGCAGTGTGGATTCATCAAGGAGCAATTCTTGTGGTCCCTTGGTTTCATTTAGCCAATTTACAGTGCCTGATTTTACTCATAATGTTGGCACTCATAAGAACACAAGTAGTGCCACAGCCATACTGGGTCAGACCAATGGTCCATCAAGCACAGCATCGTGTCCTCCTACAGTGGCCAATCTGTCACTTAGAAGTACCCAACAGGTCCCAGTGGGGCAATCCATTCCCTGTTGTTCACGCCCAGCTCCTGACAATAAGAGGTTGCATTGCCCAAACCTACCCGGTTAATAACAGTGCTCTGTTGTGCAACTGATCATGTGCTGGTGGGTTGCACTGTTGTCCATGCAACCTGAGGAACTGTGCAATGCCAGTAATTGGGGGGCACACTTGCATCTGTGCTCCAGTGGTAATTTCACTCATAATTAAGGTGCACAATAGCTCATGGATCCTGCACACTCAGCTAGGACTCCCCTGAAGATTGAGCCTTTTATTTCTCTCAATTAGGAACTGATTTATGGCAAAAGGGAGTTTTTCTCACACCGAAATTGCTTTGCTAAACAAATAGCCATACTCCTGGCGCTGATTAATTATCCTATAAAGGAATAGAAGAAGAGGAGGCAGAATAGCACCCTAGAGACTGACTGACTGGTGAAAGGAAACATGAGCTTCCTTTCATCAGTTTGTCTCTAACGTGCTATCCAGTCCAGGATTGCTGGTGCCACTTCTCCAGGTGTCACATGAAGACTTTGAGTTTTGACCCAGAGGCCCCAGGGGAAACCCCATGTCCTCCAGGTCAGCTAGGGGCAGCCCCAGTTATCGAGAGAAATCAGGGTTTCTGGAGGCAGCAGAAGGCAGCCATGCCAGAAGGGTCATAGGGGCTCTCCTGCTCCCTTCCCAATGTTGGCTCAGCTCTATGGAAGATTATGCCATTCCATAATGGGCGGGGTTATATCAGAATGGGGAGTGACAGCCCCTTTGCCCTGACCCCTTTCCAGTATGGCCGTACCACCTGCAAAGTGTTGTGACGTCACAATGTTCCATAAAGAGTGGAACCGCCCCTTTGTCCCACCCCCTTCTGCTCCTGCGGAGCATTGGAACATCATGATGCTCTGTAAGGGGCATGTTTATGTCAAAAAGGAGACTGACACCCATTTGTTCTGCCCCCACAAGTGGTCACACCCCCTTCTGATGAAAGCCCTGAGGGAAGGGGCAATCCTAATCATGCCTCTTCTCTGCCTGCCTGCCTGCCTGCAGACTAAACATGGATCCTATCTCTACTCTCTACAAAGGAATGGGAGTTGAGACTAGGGCTGAGGGGCTGGCGAGCTTGCTGTCTTCCTGTGCTAAATACAAAGGTGTGAGATTTTGTGCCATGCCTTTAAGAAGTCAGCCCAGGGGAAGTGCCTGGGTCTAAGGTGCCTTTAAACAAAATGAATTTCCCATTTTAAATTCATAATCTTCCTAGGGAGGCTTCCCTAAGTAAATTCATGTCAACAGTCAGGTGTTAAGTGTGAAGGCATCACTGACACCCCTTCACTGTTCACATGTGACGATTCACCCTCAGGGTAAGCATCTCCAGAGTATGTGCCCCCCTTTAATTAGGAGTAAATGCTTCCTTGTTTATTGTAAGCTCTCTTTCGGTGTGAACACAGTAGACGTTAAATTTAAACTAGGGGCGATTACTAGGGTTGCCAACGTTCCAGAAGCAAACTAATGGGGGGTGAGGAAAAGGGTCTCGCTTGCCTCTTTCTGGTGTGGCCCTTCAGAACATCCTGACATCACAATGTTTCAAAGGGGTGGAGCCACGTCCAAAAGGGGCAGGGCAAACAAACTCTTCTGCCTTTTTCTGATGCAGCCACACTCCCGTGTGTCATGACACCATGATGCTACACAGAACAGAGGGTACACTATGTCAGGAAGGAACAGAATAGCCTCTCCACCTTGTCAGGGATACAATGGGGATCAGTTCAGGACAGTAGTACAGGATCATGTTTGGTGTGTCAATACAGGAACAGGGTCCAGGAGTCTGTAGGATCAGGGTGGGGACCACCAACATGAGGACCACAGGGGAGAGCAGGACAGATGAACTCGGAACAAACAACAGGTCAGGTGGGTCAGTAGGACCAGATAAGCAGGAGGCCAGACAGGCAAACAGAAGGACTGGATGATAGACAGGACAGATTCAGGTATACAGACCAGACCAGACCAGAGCGTGTGCCACACCCCTCGCAGATTGGGTGCGGGCCTGTATATAAAGCCAGCCTGAAACCACAGGAGGCTGGGTGAACCATTCGTTTGTTTTCTTCTTGTCTCTAGGGGATTGGCTTCACATTGAGAGGGTAGCTGGATCCATGTTCTTCTCCTGTATCTGGTTTGCCTGACTCTCCCCTCACTGAACTGGCCAAAGCCGATCCCCAGAAGACAAGACGAAATCAAACGGATGGTCCACCCAGCCTCCTGTGTTTTAGGCTGGCTTTATATGTAGTCCCACACCCAACCTGCGAGGGGTGTGGAACAAGCCAGGTGCCTCATATCGGGAGTCTAGGGAATATGGAGCCAAGCCAGCACAGGGAGAGACACCACCATAAACTCACGGCCCAGCCACAAGGGCACCAGTAAACTGGCTACTGCCCCAGCACCCCAAAATTATTGGTTCAAGCCCCGTGGTGGCCTTAATCCACTCCTAACAAACCCCATCCTCCCTGAAAATATCCTATCAGCATCCCTGCATAACCTGGGGAAACAGAAGCTTTGTCAACACACCCCTGGAAGAAGACGCGGACACAGTTTGTGGGATAGAATGGCCGCACTCTTTATTGATTCAATTATAAATCCAAAAGGGGGAAGGGGTAGTCCACCCCGTTTCCCCCCTTCAACTGGGGTCCTACTTCTTTCTTAACTGTTTGTCAACAACCAGGAGGTTCCCTGTCCAAGACAGGCGATTGTCCCTTTTCACCTGTCTACCAGCTCCTGTCGTTCTTGAGTTAAGCTCGAGTGGAATCCTCCTGTGTCCTAACTTCCCAAATGTTAACTTACCCCCTGCCGCGATCCCCGGGTTTCCCCAGGCTGGGGCAGGTTGTTTGTGCCTACACCCGCTTTTGAGGGATGAAACAAGGGTGTGAACTCCGTTACCCACTGTTTGGCACCTTGTCCACCCAGCAGGTCCGGCCATTTGCTTCTTGCCCCTGGGATGGTCATACAGTGGGCCGCACTGTGCAGCTATGTATGACCTTACCCATCTCTTAAGGAGATGTTTCTGTTCAGCCTATGTTCTGTCAACCTTTTTAAAACTCCCTGAGCTCAGCCCATCACCACTAGAACCGCCAGCTTTGCTTGGCTGGTTGGCCGCCATTTCTCTGCCTTCTCCTATTATCTCGGCCAACTTGGTTTTTAGGCCCCCAAGGAACAAGTTAAATCCCGAGTCTGACAGATGAACCCCGTCAGTCCAGTACAACTCGTCTTTATCATGCCGAATGTCATCATGTGCGATGGTCTCCCCCCCCCCCCCCCCCCCTTGGTATCAGCCAGTTCCCGATTTCGCTGCTGGCTTGTTTCCTGGCTCGGTCTACTCTCCCTGGATGGTTAGCATTGGCCCACACCCGTCTCTGCAACATGCTGGACCAAACTACCGTGCTCCCCAGGAAGCGCTCCTGTACCAATTTGAGGTCTGCCTTTGCCCTCTTTGTCAACCAAAGCCCCGTTGCCTTAGGCAGGTTGTTTTCCCCTATGTTGATGGGAATTGATGTTTATTTTTTGCTGCGGTCAGCGCTGGGAGCAGTTGCTCCCACCGCATGCCGCTCTTACCTAGCCATATTATTTCTGCCCAGTCACTAAGGCCCATCTGGGTACCCCACCCGCTGTGTGCGGCCATCTTTGCTGTTCAGTGAGTGATGCTGTGGCCAATGATCCAAATGACTGTCCTGGCTTGCAGTGCTGCCATGTCTGCAAGAAAAGACAAGATTGTGTGGTCGTGATTCACGGGACTGAGCCACAGCCTGTGCGGCGGTACGCTGTCCAGCCAGCTGTGCCTCTGTATCCCTGACGTATGTCCGGTATTCTCCTGACTGCCATCTCCCAATTTGTTGTATCTGCTGACTGGACAGCCCCATACCCGCTGATGTGGATGCAGCGCCAATCCTGAATGAGTGCACACTGTAGTGGCTCGGGTCGAGGCCCAGCTCCCTCACACTCATGTTTAAATAATGGGCCCAGGCCCTTGGGGTGTTTTCCTAAGTACACCCTTATTGCTTGAACCGGGCAGATTTGGGCATCAGCCGAGGGATACAGCTTAATCGTCCGCCCCTTTCTTCTCTGGTCGGTCTTTGACCATCATAAGTGCAGCATAATAGCGCTGCCCTGCCACCTGACATCCTGAAGCTGGAGACCCCTACCTGACGTGTCAGTTCTGGAGTCTGGGACCAATTCGCTTATCCGGGCTATCATGTCATTCACCGACTCGCCCTTTGGGTAGGAAAGGTGGTGAATGAGGTGAAACCCACCAGGCACCTTTTTTGGGACTATGCCCAGGGGTAGGGCTGTAGTGGAAAGTCACAGGGGTAGCTATTTCCGCCGGAAACAGCTGTTTCCACAATTAGTGGTACAGCGTGGCAGAGGCTTTCATTCTGCTACTTCTACGGTTCCGCTAATTTCATTCCGCTACTTCCACAGGCTTCACAAACAGCGGAAACATGCCATTTTCGCTACTTCCGCCATTCCGCCAGCACCACAAAATAGCGGAACAGCAGTTTTCCGACAGTTTCCGACAATTCCACAATTTTCCTGATAGTTTCCGAATTTGCAGAATGCCGGCGGAATTAGCGGAATGTCGGCAGAAAAGCCGTGGTGTGGCATGGGCAATTCCGAAATGCCGGAATGGAATCACGGCGTGGTAAAAGCTGCTGCCGCTTCAGCCCTACCCAGGGGTGAGATCCTCAGTGTGGGCATGGGAAGTGTGTTGAAGGGGCCTTGAATGCTCCCTTCCCTGACCTCTTTATCAAGTTTTTGCTGGACTAGCTGTTCATTCCCTTGCACTGATTTCACGTTCTTAGCTCCTAAGTGGTAGCGGGGGCCTAATGTTGGGATTCTAAAACCTAGCCGGAATCCTTCTACTACATACTTGGCGGTGGCTATGTCAAGGTAATCATGAGTGTCTGCTCTTAAGGACTCATGCTGTACCTGGGTTGTGGCCCTTCCCCAATGCATGGGGGCTACCAGCTTGGCTTGAGGGACCTTGTTTAGCATCATTTTGCCCCCTACTTTTAGTCCTGTACTGCCTAAACTTGTTACATCCTGATGCAGCGTGGGCACCCGCACACTGAATGCATGCATTCTTGAATCTGCAGGGGGTGCAAAAACAGTTGCCCCCGTTATTGTAATCCCAGCACGTGGGCCCACCCCGGGCCGGCTTTGCTCTCCAGCCTTTTGCCCCTTCACCCTGCTGGATATTCCCCGCTCTGGCGACAACTTGCCCACTGTCTGATCGGGGGGCATAGCTGGAGCTGCTGATGTACTCCAGCCACAAGTCGTGGGCATGAACGTCCCACCTCAAACTAGGGTTGTTGGCTGCCCTACAGCGGAATGCCTCATCGTATCGGAGCCAAGCCCTGGTGCTTCCTATGTCAAAAGCCCGATGTCTGAGTATTTTACCATTTCCATGCCTCGCTCTGGAACCTGTGAAGGGTCATTCGTAGGTAAATGATAAAGGCAGCCATTCAGTTGGTCCAGTTCTGTTCGGCTTTTGACCTCTTAAATTTCTCACTGTCTTTCCTATCCTCCCTTTCATTTGCATCGGGAATGGAGTCACTAAAGAGGAGCGCGAAGATATCTATGTACTTGCCGCTCCATATTTTTTCCCATGTTGCCTGCAACAGATGTTTGCTTAGTGGGGTGGACACGTCGGCATAACACCCTGCCACAGGCCGGGGTTCATCCCCTTGCTTGCAGCACCAAGCGGCGCTGTTTGAGCAGCATGGCTCTGCGCCGCATACTTGGGCTGCTGCCCTTTGCCTGCGGGTTGGACAAGGCCTGGTTCTTTCAGGTAAGGGAGGGTAGCATCTGCCCCCCCATGACTCACCCCACCTACAATACAGGGACTGGCAACTATGTGGCCACCCCCAGAGCGGGCCCATCCTAGTGTGGGTCTCTGGCGTGTTCCATCTGACGGGCCCCGCCCCCTCCGGTTCAGGCTCCCACTCCCACGTGCAGTCCCCCTGATGCTCACCTTCTGGCATCTCCAAATCATAGGGGGTCTTTGATATTTGCTACGGCATGTCACATGCTGTTGCCACCTCTGGGCCGACTCTAAGCTGTCTGTCAGGGCCTGCATTCCTTCTCTCAGTGCAGCTATTTGTGCCTGCTGGCTGGGGGTAAATTCCTCCTTACGTTGGCTAGGCTCGGGTTTCTCGTTCCTGTAATGAGAAGGTAAAACCTGGCGGCGCCCTTGCCCCTGGCGGAAGGCCCTTTCCCCGCTGAGTGACATGGGGGAGACCTTGTTGTCTGGGTTCGGGCTGCCCCTCTCCACATCCATTAGCTGTGTGGGGTCACTAGCTTCCACCCTCCCCTGGGAGCTCACCAGCTCCTCGATCCGGCTCTGATAGCCCATTAGCTGGGCCTGCAGGGCCTGCAATATCGCCCCTGCCCCTGTTCCTCCGTGTTGTTCCTGCTGGGGGGGGGGGGGTTTGAGGGGCTGTACCGGCCCAAGACGTCCGCTTGACCGGACCCTTGGGCAGGGCCTTTCTCTTTTGGGGCACTATAGCTGTCCCTTTGCCACCTCTTGTCTGTTCCTCCGGGGAAAAAGAAGGTCCCTTTCTGTCCCACCCAGCAACAGCAGCCACACAGGAGATTAGAAGGCCCAACTTCTGGCTTCCTAGCAAGGAGCCACACCACCAGTCCACAAAGCCCTACTGGGCTGGGCAGCCTCCGCCACCAAGAGGGGGATGGGAGCAAGGCCCAGTCATGCCCCTACACACAGAAGGGGGGCCTGGGGGAACAGTAGGTGAAGGTGGGGAGAGGGGGGCAACCCTGGTACCTGTGTTGCAGGGGCGGGCTTCAATCCCAGAGGCTCCGTGGCACAACTGGGGCACTAAAATATCGGGGGGGGCTGGAACGGCAGAAAAAGCCGAGTTGTGTGCCCGCCCAACCACTCGTTCCCTTGCTGTGGCGCAGTTGCGCCTACAGGGGTGGGTGAAGGCTCCGGTCCCCCCCGTGTGTCTTCCCTGCTCCCTGCTGCGACCCAACTGAGGTGGGCGAGCAGGGAACCTATAATGGCGCCCAGGAATCCCGCTTATCATGAGAGTTCCGAGCACCCAGTCTTGGTTGCTAGGCAACCACTCCACCCCCCACCACCCCCCTTACCACCTTGAAGAGGTGGCCGCCTCATGTCCTCGCCTCTTCCTCCTAGGGGTGGGGGTGGCACCAAACCCCCACCGCGCTGAGCGCGGAGGGTGATTGCCTAGAGATGAAGCACAAAACCCAGATGCTCAAGGTCAAACCTGGAGGTGTGGTGACCCTAGCGGTCACCCCAGAGGAAGTGGTCTCTCCGAAGTCTCAGAGACACTCAGGTGAGAAAATGGATTATTAGTAATAATAATAATTTATACCCCCCCAAAAAATGCTCAGGGTGGCTTACAACAAATCAAAACTAATACACATAGATCTTATTAACCCCCCCGATACGACCAACCCACAAAGACCCAAAAGCTAAACAATAACACACAATTTAACCATTCAGGAAGGAAGACTGTCTCCCCTCCCTTCCTGAAATGCTCACACTCAGAATTAGCGCTTAATGCACCGAAAGCACCTAATCACTTAAATGGCAGTTGCTGCAATTTTTGCTTGCTTTGTCTGTGTCAGCCTCATAAAAACAACAAACACAGGCACTGATTAAAAGGCATTTAGCAACTCGCAAACCCTCATCAGGTTGTTTGCAGCTAAGGGCAAACTCCCAGACAGCATAGGGCACATGCAGGGCCCTGATTCCCAAATCCACTGGCTGATATCCTGTACAGGCCACCTCTTGTAACACAACACCTCAGGGTGGGTTGCTGGAATTGGCAACCTCCCACTCTAGCAGCAGGAGCCTCTGCCCCTGAGTTAAAAGACCCAGGTCTGTTAGCTGTGTAGAATGGCAGGCTAATAAATCTGACACCACCATGCCACCAGGGGGAGCCAATGAACCATGCTGTCTCTACTACACTTCTATCCTGTATCCTGTGGCTACAACCTACTGCTTACTTGAGCTTTGACAGTTGCCCCAGAGTAAGCTACCCTGGTTTGGACCAGCAGTGTGTGGGGAGAAATAATTATGATTCAAATAAATTACCTAGCTAAAGCAGCCCAGGCTAGTTTTTCTGTATTGTGTACAGCATTGGGTTGCCACCTCTTCAAGTTTCTCCTAGAAACTCCAGTTTTTGACCCAGAAGATGCAGGGGAAGGAAGCTCTGATTTCTCCAGGTCAGCCAGGCCACGGGCAACAGGGAATGGCCACGTCATCAAGGGCGCAGGCCATACGGATTCACTCCTCCCTACCCTTTTGGTGTAGCCCTGCTCCTAGAGGGCGTCAGAATGCTCTGTACGGGGCCGGCCTTTCCCTAAGCGGGGCCCAGGGCAGGAAAGAAATGTGTGACCCTATTAGGGATGTGCGAAAGCAGTTTGGAAGTTTGGAGTTTGGACCAAACTTGAATAGTTTGGTCGACCGAATCGAACTCGAATTCACCCGAACTGTTCGGTCGAATTTGAACCAGTTCAGAAGGCCAAAAAACCCGGGTTTGAATGTACGAACTCGGTTCGGAAGTTCGGAATTCGACCGAACTCAAATAGATTGGTCGACCGAACCAAACTTTCTAACCGAATTTGATTTTCAAACCAAACTGAATTTCCAAACTCGGTTCTGTTCACACATCCCTAGGCCCCATATCTCAGGCGCGCTCTCTGGGCCTGGACTCGGGGATGGGCGGAGGGGCACTCCCCTCTGCCCATCCCCAAGCCTGAGCGGCCATTCGGATTCCAGCAACCAAATCGGATCACTTACCTGATCTGCTGCTGGTGCCGCTGCTGCCTCTGGGGGGGGGGGCAGCAGGAGTGAGGGAGAGGCAGAGGCCCTGCCTCTCCCACACTCTGTGCCCCCCCTCCCGCTGCCTGGCACAGTCTCAGCCGGGGGAAATGAGGGAGAGAGAGGCAAAGGCATTGCCCCTTCCTCATTTCTCCTGGCCGAAACAGCCAGGCAGGCAGCGGAGGGGGACAGCGACGTAAGGGAGTGACGGGACCTCTGCCTCTCTCTCATTTCCCCATGCCAAGACTGTGGCAGGCAGCGGGGGGGAAGGGGGACGGAGTGTGGGAGAGGCGGGGCCTCTGCCTCTCCCTCACTCCTGCTGCCCCCCCCATGCGTGAGGCCCTGGGCGGCCTCCCCTAGCTGCCACACAGAAAGGCCGGCCCTGGCTCTGTAAGGGGCATGGCTATGTTAGAAAAGGACATGACAGACCCTTTCCCCCACCCCCATCAATGTGGCCCTGCACCCAATGGGTTAAAGCCTAAAGAGCTGTGATCCCCAAACCTCATTCCGGGTTCTACCAAGAGCCCGGATAAATATGTCAGGTACGGTTTCCATAGTCAGGTAGCCATCCGAATATGTGACTAATGTCTGCATATTCGCATATCTGGTTATTGGGTTTATTTGGTTATTCACTTATTTGGGTTTGGTTAGCTGCCGCCGGTTGCTTTGCTTTGGCACTATTTAGCGCTATTGTTTATGTGCAATAAATAAAAGAAAACAAACAACCTAAACAAATAACTGAATGAACCGAACAGACAGAAACCAAAATATCTGGAACAGTTATGTGAATGAAGCGGGACAGATATCCACTCCACTAGATTTAATTCAAAGCACCCAAATTTGATAGATAGCAAAGAAAGCTTTCGTCTCTGCTATTATAGCATCTGCAAAGTCTCATCCAGCGGAGCTGTTCCGGGTGGTGAGGTGCTTGGTTAATCCGTCTGCCCAGAACCGGAGTCCTCCAATGCCCGCTGTGACATTTTTATTAATTCCTTTGCAGACAAACCCGCTTGTAAGTATTCACCATGACTTTGGTGTTGCCATTTTATCTGCAGAATCAGTTTGGGGTTATGGAAGCCCAGTCTTGTCCTGTTTATTTGGATCAATTTCAATTGTATCATCCACTCATGTGGGGGAGGTTCTTGGGACTTTGAGGGCAACCAGTTGTGAATTAAGATTCATGCCCATCCTGGCTGGTAAAAGCCAGCTGGGAGACGCTGGGACCATTGCTGGCTGGGGTTGTCAATGCCTTCTTTGGGGAGAGGAGGGGGTCGAACACCCTTAAACCTGTGATTGTCCGGCCCCTGCGCAAGAAACCATCTCTGGATGGTGACTCTCCAGCCACCTATTGGCCTGTCTCTAATCTTCTTTTAGGGAAGGTTATTGAATGGGTGGTTGCCCAACAGCTCCAGGCCCATCTTGATGTCATTGAATTCTTGGACCCATTTCATTTAGGCTCTCATCCTGGGTATGACACAGAAACTGCATTTGTGGCCTTGGTCAATGAGCAACACCTGGAGGTTGACAAGGGAAATTCTACCCTTTTGATCTTGTTAGACCTTTCAGCGGCCTTTGATACCATTGATCATGAGGTGTTGACGCGACTGCAGGACCTGGTGGGGGGTGCGTGGGACCACTCTTAAGTGGTTCCACTCCTTCATGTCAGGGAGGTCCCAGAGAATGGTGATGGGCGATTGCTCATCCTTCTCTTGGGATCTCCCCTGTAGGGATGGGCGAACGCAGTTCGGAAGTTCGGACCGAACTCGGTCTGTTCGGTCAACTGAACCAAACTTCCAAACCGAACTCGAATTTCAAACCAAACTGAACCAAACCGAATTTCCGAACTCCGTTCTGTTTGCCCATCCCTAGTGGCAAAACACACCCAAAAAATTGGTTTTGAATGGCTGAACTTGGTTCGAAAGTTCTGAATTCAACCGAACTCGGTCTGTTTGGTCGACTGAACCGAACTCGAATTTCAAACTGAACTGAACTGAACCGAATTTCCGAACTCGAATTTCAAACCGAACTGAACCGAATCGAATTTCCGAACTCCGTTCTGTTCGCCCATCCCAACTCCCCTGTGGAGTCCTGCAGGGTTCTATTCTGTTTCACCCCCTGTTCAACGTGTATATGAGGCCACTGAGTGAGGTCATTCGAAGATTTGGGGTGAAGTGCCATCCGTTTGCTGATGACACCAAGCTCTACCTCCCTTTTTCATCTGACCCAGGCCCTGCAGTCTCAGTGCTCACCTGATGCCTGGCTGCTGTTGGGGATTGGATGAGGATGAGCCAATTGAAGCTGAATCCAGAAGAGACTGAGGTGATGATGGTCGGCCGATCTTGTAACCTGGGAGGGATTGGGACTTCTGTTATTGACAGAGTCCAACCCCCTTTGGTCATTCAGGTTCGTAGTCTTGGAGTGCTTCTGGACCCCTTGCTGGATTGTTGGGTTCCATTGGTGACCAGAAGCACTTTTCACCAACTCCATCTGGTGAGGAGGCTGCTTTTCCTAGTGATTCGGATCTGACCACCATCATCCATGCTTTCATCCCCTAGAGGCTGGATTACTGCAATACATTCTGCGTGGGGCTGCCCTTGAAGACTGTTCAGAAGCTGTAGCTGGTACAGAATGTGGCGGTTCGCCTCCTTTCTGGGAGCACATTACACCGGTGCTCTGACATCTGCACTGGCTTTCTATACCTTTCTGGGCACAATTCAAGATGTTGATTTTGACCTTTAAAGTCCTAAACAGTCTGGGCCGCACATATTTGAAAGATTGTCTGTCCTTCCATGCCCCGTTGTGGCCCCTGTGATTGGCTGGGAGTGCCTCCCTGTGGGGACCAGCTGTTAGCTTTGCTCATACAGCAAGGGCTCACAGGCGAGTATTCTCAGTTGCTGCCTCAGTGCTTCGGAAGTCCCTTCCCCTGGAGGTTTGTTTGAGCCTGAGCATCTTCTGGAGATGGTGTAAGACTTTTAAATTTGAAAATGCATCCAGCAGGTAGGACTAGGGGATTGGGGTGAGGTGATGGGTGGTTTGGGGGTAGGGATGTGAGAGGGGGTTGTGTGGGGAAGTAGTATTGGGTGGGATTTATGGGGATTTTAGGGCTTTTTATTAATGATGTTATGTATTGTGAGCCGCCCTGAGCCTCTGGGAAGGATGGCATAGAAGTTCAAATAAATACATTTGCTTCAAATGGTTGTTTCTCCTCTGGGTAGCATAAATCTTATCTCACTGCAAAGAGTTAGACTAGATGACTCTTGTGGTCTCTTCTAGCCCCAATGCTATTTTTCTACTTATCTAAACCTGTTTCTCTCATCCCAATTTGGGTTCCAGAATGAAGTCTTCCCCGAGCCCATGTTCACCTGGACCCGTGTTGGGAGCAGGCTCCTCGATGGCAGTGCCGAGCATGATGGGAAGGAATTGATCTTGGAGAGGGTGCCGGCTGAGTTGAATGGCTCCATGTACCGCTGCACAGCCCAGAATCCGCTCGGCTCCACAGATACCCACACCAGGCTGATAGTGTTTGGTACGATATATGCCTCTTACCTAGAGCTGAAATGAGTACCTGCTAGGGACGGGCCCGGTCCCATTACCGGTACACCGGATTTTACCGGTTACCGGTTTCACAAAAACCGGATTCCCGGATTAAATCCGGTGTACCGGTACCGGATTTATTGCATTGGTTCCAATGGGGCGCTGTGTCCCCATTGAAACCAATGCAATAAATTAAAATTAATTCCCTCCCCCTCCCAGGCTGCGCGGGTGGAAGGGGGGACACCCCCCACCCACCCTGCCCAGCCTGGCTTTTTGTTGTAAAAGATAGAACAGACTCAGAGTGAGACCCCGAGGCGAGCCCCCCCCCCCCACCAGCGGCCGCGGCGTCCCCGCAGCCGCAGGTAAGTCTGACCCGATCCCTGGGGGGGGTGGGGGTGTTTAACACCCCCACCCCCCCCAGGGATCACCCCTACAGCGCCCTTGCCGCTTACCTTGGGGAGCTCCGGCGGCGGCGGGCGGCCCGGCGGCTTCAGCGCCGGCTGTAGCTGCCGGCTTCAGGACGTTCTAGGCCTTCCGGTGCAACCCGGAAGTGCACCGGAAGGCCTACAGCGTCCTGAAGCCGGCAGCTACAGCCGGCGCTGAAGCCGCCGGGCCGCCCGCCGCCGCCGGAGCTCCCCAAGGTAAGCGGCAAGGGCGCTGTAGGGGTGATCCCTGGGGGGGGTGGGGGTGTTAAACACCCCCACCCCCCCCAGGGATCGGGTCAGACTTACCTGCGGCTGCGGGGACGCCGCGGCCGCTGGTGCGGGGGGGGGGTCTCGCCTCGGGGTCTCACTCTGAGTTCTATCTTTTTAACAACAAAAAGCCAGGCTGGGCAGGGTGGGTGGGGGGTGTCCCCCCTTCCACCCGCGCAGCCTGGACTCGGGGAGGGTTTTTTTGTTTTAAAACAGTTTGGCTGGGGCTTTAAATTTTTTTACATTGCAGCCATTTTTAAATGGCTGCAATGTAAAAAACCGGCACACTGAAATCCGGTACCGGGGGCCGGATTACCGGGCCGAATCCGATAATGCCGGTACGCCCGATACCGGCATTATCGGATACCGGTAGATCCGGAATTCCCATCCCTAGTACCTGCAGAAACAAGTATACTCTATGAATTTCCAGTACCCAAATCGACCCGACAACAGTGGGTACACCAATCAGTACCCAATTGTGACCCAAATCGGCTACCCAATGTCTCAGAATGTCAACTTTCAGTCCTGGAATGTTGGTGTCCAGCATCAATTTTTTTACTTCCGTGTCAACCTCCGATGCCTGTTTTATTTTTATTTTCTGTCCTGGAAAGTTGATTTCTGGTCCTGGAAAAGCAACTTCCATTCTCGATTTTAAATTTTTTTTTTATTTCCATCCTGATTTTTTGGTTTTCTAACCCGATATACTGATTAGTAATCAAAAAATCAGTACTGAAAATTACCAGCTTTCCTGGGTACCCAATCCCTACCTGGGTAACCACTCAAGTACCCACTGTGGTATCTGAAAATACAGGGATTACCTGTGGGTAGAGCTGAAACGGGAGGGGAGGATTCATGCAAGAAATTTACAAGAATCAAGATAGGGAGGTGAGAACTTGGGTGTTCTCACGCCCACTCTCGAGTTCTCGCAAATTACTTGAGGGGGTGGTCACACACGGCAGGGCTGGCACAGGGGCCAGAGATGAGCAGGGGGCAAAGACAAACCCCCTGAGTACCTCCGGCCCCTGCCTGACCTCCCCATCTAGGGGGGAAGGGAAAGTTTGTGCGGGGACAGGGGCAGTCCTAGCGGGGGTAAGGCAGGGGTGTACGTACCATCTGAGGGGTCCGACCCACCCCCCACTCTCCGTGGTGCTCCGCGACGGGTCCCTTCCCCGGTCTTCAGTTTAAAAGGAAAAAAACAAAGCACAACTGGAGCATGCTGAGAGCGCTGCTTGGCTCTGCGTGTCCTTTTCAAAGATGGCACCCGCAGGACCGAGCAGCCCTGCGACCGCCATCTTTGAAAAGGGAATGTGGGGCTGAGCATGCTCAGAAGATCTGCGCGACCCTGCAGCCACCATCTTTGTAAAGGGCACGCAGAGCTAAACAGCGCTCTGAGCATGCTCCAGCTGTGGGGTGTATGTGTTCTTTTTAAACTGAAGATCCGGGAAGGGGCCCAGTGCGGTATGGAGCACCATGGGGGGGAGGGGTCAGGACCCCCCAGATGATAAGTACACCCCTGCCCTACCCCCGCTAGGACCCCAAACCCCTGCCCCCACCCGAACTTTCCCTTCTCCCCCCCAAGCGGGGATGCGGGGCACGGGCCAGAGGTACTTCAGGTGTTTGTCTTTGCCCCCTGCTCACCTCCAGAGCTCGTGCTGCCCCCCACCCGGCCCCCTCGAATTCTTGCTGGCTCTCAATGAGAAGAGGGGGGTTTCTTAGCTTGGCTAGAGGTGAGACGGGAACACCCCGCCCTTCTTGTCGAGAACCGGCAAGATAATCGAGCCAAGTTTCAGCCCTACCCGCAGGTACTACATTTGGTACCCATTTCACCTCGACAGTCTTACCCCAGCCTCCTACATTATTTATTCAAGGTTCCAGGTTTTGATTTAGCCTGTTGAGAAAGGGCATCGCCAGGCTTTTGGCTGGAAGAGGGTCAGGGATGGCCACTTGTTACATCGCTCTACAGGGAAAGATGAGGCAATTCCTCTGCTCCTCCCATTTCTGTCATGGGCATGCCCCCTTTGAAGCATCATGATGTCACAATGTTCTAAGAAGGACAGGGCCGTGTCTGAAAGAAGACAGTAAAGCCTCTTTGTCCCACCCCTTTCCAACATGGTCCCATTCCCATAGAGTCTACTGCAGTCTGTGGTGCAAGGGGGATAACTCTGTTTACCCCCCTCTGCCAGCACCCATGGAGGCCACCTTATAATTTGATGTTTTCTCCAATATGAGATCCATTCACACGAAAGTTTCTCAAAGGCAAATTTCAGCCCTTTAACCTAGAATCAAGCTTAACCTGAACAAGGCCTGACAGCACTGGTTGAGTTCCATCAGATTTGGGTTGGGCCGCAGGCCTCTATAGTCAGAGTGCGTACTCTGCTGATGAAACTCACCAGCAGAGGAAAAGCCAACAGTGATCACCATGGTTACATGTTCTAATGTTACTGGGTGTTAGCAGAGTGAGGGCTGGATACCCATCTTTGCTGCTTGTTTTCATGGAAGGCAGAGCAAGGTGGTGACTGAGAAATTGGTTCTGGTTTGTTGTTCCTCATGAAGCAAAGGTCCACTTAAACACAGAGGTGGTTCAATTTTTTTTCACACAAACAAAATTTTGATGAAAAATTCAGATTCAAAAGTCCTGTTTTTGTGACATTTCATCAACTTTTCAAATTTCGGAAAAGAACTTCAAAAGGGGATAAGCATGGAAAATTGCCAGATTTCACACTGACAATGCTGAAATTGTCACCACAAAGAGCTTTTGCAAAGGTTCAAAGTGCTTCCTTTTAATTTCTATGGGTGAAATCAAAATCAGCTCAGTCCCACTATGGCCTGTTTGGGCCAGGGACTCACCATTATGTCTATTTCTGGGCTGCCAGATGTGGTCCTGCTGCTGCCCCAATCCGGGTTGGTGACCGGCCTGGATGTGGTCCCCTGGAAGTTCCTGGTCACACAGTCTAAGCCAAGGACTGCCGAGGTGGGCCAACACAGGCCCCAGCATCTGTTCCCACCGCCATTCCCCACTGGGCATTGTGGCTACCATGGCTGCCCGTCATGGCAGGAGCGGGATGCTGTGGGCACGCTGGGGTCAGGACCACCCGCCCTCACATTTGTTCTCTTCCCCCACTGGGCGTGGAGCAGGCGCGCATCCATTCAGTGCCCTGACGTGACCCGGCTAGAATGCCCCCCACCCCAGGGATGTGTAGCTGCACACCAGCTGTACATCTGTTTTCACCCTCTCTCTCTCTCTGTAAACACGATTTGACAGTTTTCAGCCAGACCTGCTTAAAAGACTATTTGACATTATCCTATTTAACCTTAGCTTCTAATTTTCTCTCTCTCTTTCTCTCTCTCTCTCTCTCTTTAATTAGAAAACCCAAATATTCCAAGAGGAACAGAAGACTCAAACAGTAAGTCTGAACTCTTATTCTGGATTTCTTTATAAGTTAAAATTGAAGCACTAATGAGCTGCCTCATCAGGTTGTTGTGAATGTTAACTAAATAAGGATTGTAAAGTACTTTGAGTACAGAAAGTGAAATGATAAGTAATAATAATATTCAATACCAACATTGAATTTCTGAGCGTTCTGTGGGATGGCTTGCACAGAATTGGACGTGTAATCCACGCACAGGAGTGGTTCCATTTCAAACTGTGAGACCCCATTTTGAGACTTAAATATAAATCTCATGAACACAGACAGCAACAAAGGGTGAAAACAGACGTGATGTCAGGGAGGTGCCTCCCCAGCCTCCCCCAGGGCAAACCACTGAAGCCGCCACTCCCCAGGTCGGCAATCAGAACAGAACAAATGTGTGGGCCCACTCGGGCGGGCTGAGACACCCCCCCAGTAGAGTGGAGGAACCAAACAAACAAACGTGCCGCCGGCCAGCCTGGCACTGCCCCTGCCCTACTCCCAGCACACTGCACCCCACCGTGCCATTCAGACATGGTGAACTGTGGGCAAAAGAAGCCACAGCAGCTGCTTCTGCCTGGCTTCCAATGTACTCTGGGAGGGCAGGGGCGGAGGCTGGGGAAGCAGGCCCTGGCATCTGTGCCAGCACATGGAGATGCCAGGCAGCCACAGAGGAAACCCGTCGCCACCCAGCAAAGCGCACATTCCATGGTGAGCACAGGAAGAAAAGGGCAAAGCAGAAGCGAGAGATAGGAAAGTAGCTGCCCACGGCCCAAACAACCAGTCCTCCTGGCAGGCTGCCAGGCCAGTCCCTTCCAGATGCCATAGCTCAACGCGGGACACAGATCACTGACCTAGCCAGTCCGTAGTGTACAGTTCCATGGAAGTCACAACAGCTGGGGGTGAAGGTGGGGAGCTCTGCTCCTCCAACAAATCACTCACACAGGCAATCTATAGGGCACTGTTCCAAGGGGGTCACGGAAGCTGGGAGGGGAGGAGGACACATCCCCTCTCTCCAGAGATCACTCAGCCAGTCCACAGCTGAAATGTCTAACGGGATCCCAGCAGCTGGAGGTGGAGGGGTTGGGAGCCCTGCTCCCTCCTCAGACAACCCCCATTCATGTATGCCCCTCTAGTAGCCCCTTGCCAGCATCCGCTGCGCTGCCATATAGTGGGGTTTGAAAGCATCCACATGGGCCAGAGCGACCTGGACTTCCTGCTGTGTCCAGACCTCGTACAGGAAAGCAGGCTTCGCTACAGTGGGTTTATCCTCCCTGTAGAGAGTCCTCCCCAGCCCCGCCAGGAGGTCCAGCTCCAGCATCTGATCAAGGCACTTGCGTAAGATCCACCCATGTCCTCTCGCCCTCACCAGGGCACTGGCGAATGAAACTGGCAGAGAGGGTGTTCCTCCCTCCCTCCCCCCACTGCAAAGCTCAGGCGAAACTCTGGGAGTTCGGAAATCTCCTGCAAAGCCGAGCTCTCAGTCACATCCCACGGTCCCACCCCCAGGGGGCAGCCCCACACCAGCGGGCCTCAGCACCCAGAAGCCCATCTTGGCCAACTGCTTCTTGCACTCAGTCCAGCACACACAGTGACCCAGGAAATGCATATACTGGCTCACACCTTCCGCCCTGGAGGCTGGGGCTGCCAGCATCTCCTGAACATCCTGCCTCAGCCAAACATCAGCCAGAGCCGTGGTGTCAGACACTGCCCCACACAGCTCTCTGTGCCCCAAATGCCTGGGGCCAGCAACAGGAAGAGACTTGGAGCCTGGCCATGGTGGCCCAATCTAGGGACAAGACCCACACGTACACACACAGACGGCACAGTGATTGGGGACCAGGGACAGCGAGCTGTCTGTGTAACAGTCATTAGATAAGAACATTCCTGAACCTCTGCCATACAGGTGGGAGCACAGCCCACTACACAGAGACCTTGAACATCCCAGGGGGATCGATCTGTACACCTGGACACTCCGTTAACCGAGACTGTCTCAGCGGGGCACAGAAGCCCTATGGAACCCCTGGGGGTGGGTGGGGGATAACGGGGTCGCTTCATTCGCCTCGGAGGCCCCAAGTGCCCTCTACTCCTAACCAAGGACATTCCAGGTGCTCTGGGAACAGCAGCCTCTGCTGACGAGGAGCCTGAGCCAGAGCCGGGTCACTGGAGGGAGGTGGCAGGGGCTAGGGAGAAGGGCGTGCCTCTCTTTTCCATTGAGGGATGGACATTCTACCCTCCACCCAAGCCCTGGAGGCTGGGGGGGGGGGGGAATATCCCCCAGGGGGTGCAAAGAGGGGGCCAGGGTTGCAGCCCATTGCCCAGCAGAAGGGAGGAGGTGCTGTCTTTCCACTGACATTCTCCGGTTCCATTTGCCCAGAACAGCTTCTCCACGCTTCTCTCTAGTGGTCCTTGGTGAGCTGGCTGCTAGCTCGGCATCTGGGAGGGAGGGATTAGCAAGCAGCTGCAGCTACTGAAGGGATTGGAATCAACCCCAGTGCCTGCCAGCCAGGACCCCTTCCCCACCCCTCCGCACTCAGCATCCCCTGACACCAGGGGCTGAAAAGTGGGGGGAGGAGGGGGCAGGGATTGTCCGATTGCACTTGGACAGGGCTCCCAGCCACAGAGACCCAGCCCTTTGGATCCAGCCAGTACCCACCTTAGACACCTCCCCAGTCAAGTGAATAGATTGGATCCCAAACCTCCCTGGGAAACACCCCACACTCCGGCCCCAGCTCCCCTGCGGTGCATCACCAGGCACCCTGCTTAAAGCAGCACCCTCAGGACACGAGCCATTCAGGTCTGGATGGGAGAGGGGAAGCACCTGACTGTGGGGGGCTCAGCTAAGGACTAATCCCCACAGCTCCTAAGTGCCCCCAGCTTGGGGCTGGTACAGGCCAGGCAGAGCCATGATTTGCAATGGTCATTCTCTGTCGGTCTGGAACGCCTCTGCTTTCTAAACCAGAGAACGAGTGGAAGTCACTCCGGGAGGTCCAGATTACTGGGGCTTCCCTCACCCAACCCCTTCAAGAAGGAAACGGATCCTGTGGGAATGGGCCCAACTCCAGGCAGCATACATTCCCAGTGGTTGGCAAGGGAGCAGCTGACTAACAATACTGTAGTGTGGTTGTCACAGTTTGTCATTGATTTATTGTCTGTAACAGCTAGCGATGTGATTAATAAAAATGCCCCCAAACCATCACCAGTTACTGCTTGCCTATGCCAAACAGGGAATTGATGTGGGATCCCATGGAATAACGGCAGGGCCACCGCGAGCACTTGGAATGAAGAGGGAATGGGTGATGGACATCAAAAGTCAGGTCCAATTGCACATGATTACCTCTTCTGAGCTCCTTCCCGGTCCTTCCATTCCAGCACCTTCAAACCCCCCAACAGCCAACACACGCACACATTCCCCCTTCCCCCCACAGACACACTCGTTCCACCCCCTTCCCACTCTCCCATCATTCCAGCGATGATGCTTCATTGTATCACTGTAGTGGCCAGGAAGGGCCCTTGATTTACAGATCACCCTCAGTCCCAGCAGGTGGTGGTCATGCTGCTGATGGATGCATTATTGCCTGTGGGCATTCCATATAATTCATTCCCACATGTCCCTCCAGAGCATGAATGCCCAGGCATAGGCACAGTTCTGGTTTCCAAGAGGGGGTTATGGTAGTGAGGGCCCAGGCCATGTGAGGATATATGTGTCTTTGCAGGCCACACGTGGGGTTCCACATGAATGCCCAACCTCACAGGTTCCCTCAGTGTTTATGTGCATGTATGCCCATTGTGTTCTGCAATGTGCTCCCGTATATGATAGTATCCTACAGTGTCCCACAACTTGGGTCTTCCTCTCCCTGATTACCGGAATCTGGGATTAAGGGTCTGCTCCCACCTGGTCAGCAATAAGGACAGACACCGTGACTGCCATAACACAAAACAGTTCATTCACTGAAAGTGGCTTTAACAGAAAAGTAAATTGTCTGCTGTCTGCCCCCCATCCCCCTGCTGGCCATAGCGGCCCATCTTCTCTTCGAAACCAGTCCAGCCAGGGGGGATGTCTCCTCCTCCTCCTCCTGGGCCTTCATGGTAGTGGAAGGGATTGCTGTGGCAGGTGGTGGGGGGCTCAAGCGGCCAATGCTGGGTTGGGCCTGCAGGTTTGGTTGTACCTGGATGGGCGCAGGGAGTTGGGCCCCATGGCCACGGGGCTAGCTGCCATCAAGATCCGTTTGGGCATTCAAGATCGGGGGGACAGTAGCGGGGCCTTTGGTGGGAGATCATTAACAGGGGCCCACCCAAATGCAACAGTGATAGCAGCACTGGGAGTAGCCACAGTGTAGGAGGGTACACTGGGGCCCTAATGACTGTTCCATCATGTTCCTAAGCCCGAGGGCCTCCTTTTCCATGGACCTCTGCAAGTCCTGCCTTGCCACATGTGGCGGTCCCATTACCGCCTCTCCATCTGACGTTCCCTGCAGCCTTCTGTGGTGATGTCCCTGTACTGCATGGTGGACTGCTGCAGGCAATGCCGGCATTGCCGGTGTTCCTCCGCCAGACCCTGGATGGTGTCCCAGATCTTGTCCACCCAAAGTGTTGTCTTATCCAACAGCCTGGGTCCACTTAGTGCCTGCTGGCCGTCCTGCTAGTGCAGGCCTCTGGCAGACCTGTAGCAGAACGGACAGGAAAGCCGTTGGTTAGGGCCAGCCCACTCCTGTCTTCTCGGCCTGGTGTTTAGCCCCCATCCTTCATGCCTGTTACCTCGGTGCCTCCTACTGTGTCCCCCACCCTCCATGCCTGCCTGTCCAACATGCAACCCCCCTGGCCTGCCTTAGTGCCCTCCCACCTGTTTTCCACGCTTACCTTTCCCAGGGGTTCCTCTGTATCCTGGGCTTCCTCATGTTCCTCCCCCTCAGCCTGTGAACACAGAGAAGAACGGGAGCCATTTTGGTGACTGGCATTATCTGATCACTCCATCCAATGGCTGGGTCACCTATTCCCCCCCGGCTCACCTCCAGTACTTTCACTTACTGCTCCCCTTGGGCTCCAAGTTCTCTGTCCCCCCCCCCCCTTGTTCCTCTGTTCCTAAGTGCTGTCTCTCCAGGTTGAGGGGCAGGTGATGAGGGTCCTGAGGGTGGTGTCTGATTCCTCTGAGTTGGATGCCAACTGGGGGCTGGGGCCATGGCTGGACACGGTGGCCTGTGTCCCTGAGGGGCCAACCTCCGCCTCGGGGGGGAGGGGACTGCTGCTGGAATGAGTGGGTGCTTCAGGGACTGGCAGCAGTGGAGGGATGTCCACCTGGAGGCGGCCCTGGGTGAGCCTGGTGCTGGCGATCCACGGGGCAATGATGGATTGATCCATGCAGAGGAACTTATCAAGGAGGTCCATGTAGCACTGGGTTTGGCGTCCATGCCCGGTCTTACAGTTGTTTTCATGGACCTCCTTAATGCCCCTCTGCAGATCCTTGATTCACTGCTGGCACTGGCTCATATCCCGATAGTATCCAAGCTCCAGAATCTGAGTGGCACACCGCTGAAACATGCACTCATATTCCAGTGCGTTAGGTGCAGGTTGTATTGCACCTGTATGTCCCCCAGAGGCCGATGAAGGCCCAGTTCTCTTTGTTGCTCCAGGGGACACTCCTCTGGCAAGTGGCTGGAGGTTCTCCCTCCAGGGTGGGGTTCTGTATGCTCCTCCCAATGATCTGGCTGTCCCTGGGGAAGTGGTGCTGGTGGATGCCTGTGAACAGGGTGATAGAGATGCACCACGTATATCTTGTGCCTACCATGGAATGGCAGCCGTGCCTTCTCCCCACCCTCAGGGTGCACTGCTCCATGTTTCCCTCGTGGTGATGGTGGTGTGGTCAGGCTGTTGGGCAGGAGCTTCTCTAAACACTGGGGACACCCAACATGGTGTTGCCTTTGCTGCTGGTTCCCTTTAAGGGTGCCAGGCCCTTCTCATGGGGAGGGGCATTGAGGCATGGCTGCTCTGTTGACAGCTCTGGCCTTTTCTCCCACAGCTCTGTGGTCCTGGTGGCCCGTGCCTGAGCTGGGCTGGGCCTAACAGACATGTGGGCCCAGACTGGCCCAGGCCATCAGGCGTTGGCTCAGGATGAGTCTCCAAAATTTTCTGGAGGACACATCCCATAGCAGCTGGCAACCTGCCCCGGGGCAGTCGCAGGCCAACATCTGGCGGCGACAGAACAAATATGCAGGTGACTCCTGGGCCAATGCAGGCTACTGTCACGTCTGTTTTCACCCAAAGACAGGCACCTGTATATCCGTTGGGATTATGACCCCATCCACAGATAGTGTTACCCCACTTAGTATCTCAACCCATAGCTTGGGAACCTTTGCCTTACAACAGGGGGATGGGGAACCTTCTCTCTCCTGAGGATCACTTTGAAAAAAATTAAGTTGAAGCTCCATGGGCCACTTAGGAGTTGGAAGGATGCTGAAGGTGTGTACGCCAGATGAGGGAAGAAAGGGTATGGTCCAGATCATGGATCTGTGCCATGGATTCGCCTCCTATTAGCCTTGACTGCAGGCCCTCATCTTTGCTCCTTTCCCCTGAGCTCACTTTCAGTACTTTTAACAGCTGCATCCATGGGCCAGATCTAGGCATCGGAAAAGCATCAAATAAAAAACAGCCTTAGACTGGATTTAGCCCACAAACTAAAGGTTCTCTATCCCTACCCTCTCAGGTCCTGCAAACTCAGAGTATTTCTCTATTTTCTTAGTCATACAGACAAACACCTTCCAAATCTCACATTCCTATCCAGTCCTAAGCAACCAAACCCTTTCAGAGAGTTCGAATGCCTGGTGTTGTTAAGTTTGTTGCCAAACCAGTGACAGTTAATGGGCTCCAGGACAAGCCTAGTATGGTGCATTTCTTTAAATATGCAGGCCGGTTTGCTTTCATCACGATTAATTGGATTAGTTCAAATACCTGCAGCAAATGGAGTAAATCAATATTAGAAGTTTACATACAAGTTGGCATTTACTGGCCGTTTTTACATGGATGGGGATGGGTGGGGGGATGAGTGTGCATGGAGCCTCCTCCGTTTTTCTGGATGGCTCCATGCGTGGTGTTTACACGGGTGGATACCCAGCGCATACCCATCCCCCCACCTACCACCAGCCCATTTACACAGATGCCCCACCATCACCACCACCACATACCCGCCCAAACACCCAGCGGTGGGTGGGGTTGTCCGTGTAAAAACGGCCACTGTCCCATTTGTTAAGTGGCACGACTGTTGGTGGGAATAGTCACGGTGGAGTGACTACTCTGCCAACACTGACTCTGTAAACTCTAGCAATCTGGCACATGTGGTGAGTGACACTTCCTGTTTGGCCCTTGCACATAGTTGTGATGATAACTAGGTACAAGGGGGTGGAGGGAGAGTGGGGAGTTCTGAGCCAAAGCAGGGAGAGGACCTGCCAACCAGATCCGCTCCCTGCCATAGGTTCTTCTCCTGCTCCTCTCCTCACAGCTGTTCTCTGTGTTGCCATCCAGCGAGGCAGAGACGGAATCTCTCGGTCTCTCCAAACAGGAGCTCAGAAAGTGGTGTGCCTGGCGGGTAACAGACTGCCTGAAAAAGTCTGTCTCTTCTCTGGAGCTGCCTTCCCACCATGGTCTGCTCCCTGCTCTGCGGCTGCTACTCAGGAACGGGGCAGCGGGGAGCCAGCTTGGGAGAAGTGCCTGCCTGCCTGCTCCCTTGTAGTCCCATCCCTGATCAGAAATTGAATGGTCATTCTGGGAGAAGTGGAACCTTCAGTGGAATTGCATTTTTGACCATATTATGTTTTCCCCCATACATTTGTGTAAGGATTGACAGGTTTCATTAACGGTTTCCATGGGGGGCACCACTTTTTTTTTTATTTGCATGTATGAGTTCCTTTTCTAGTGCTAGCTACTGTACGGCTGTAATAGATCTACTGCTGGAACATTCCTAACTTCCTCTTCTCTGGTTTGGTTTAGGTTCAGTGTCCGGCCACATCAGCTTCAGAATAGTTTTGGTGCTCACCCTAACAGTCATCCTGGAGCTGACGTGAAGTTTCGCTGCCCCTCTTCCCTCGAATGGCATCATCCAGCATTTACATCTCCATCAATTGGGTTTTTCTCCTTTTTTTTTCTAAACTATTTACAGTCTTGTTCTCGGTCTCTTTCTGTCTGTGTCTTGGCTTCCTCAGTCGATTTAATTAAAACAAAACAAAAAATCTTCCTCCCCGTGGTAGAAAGTGACGTGTTATTTTTTCTTATGCAAACACCAAAGCATAAAACAAAAAGACAATACAGTCCTGTGTCCATGCAAAACAAGTCCCGATAATTGCACACAAAATCAGGTCTGCAGAATGGGAACAGGCACGTATTTTGCAAATATCACACAGGTAATCATGTTTGCTGAATGCACAGTCAAGCTAGATGGAGGCGACAAAATCTAGCAGCAGAGTCCTAGGAGTGGAAAATACCCTGAGGGTCATCTAGGTCAGCCCCTGCACCAGGGTAGTGGACTGGATTAGATGGCCATTTCATTGATTCTATTATTACCCTATACTTTTGAACCAAAAATGGAGAGAGAGAGAGAGAGAGAGAGAGAGAGAGAATACCAAATGTCAAATCATTTAAACTAGTTTTCCCACTAACTTCTAAATTTAAAATCTTCCGACCAAAGGACAGCCCCAAAAAACTAGATCGAGCAGGAAAATCACTGAAGTGGCAATGCTGGAGTTTTGTCAGCAGTGATACTGTTCCAAGATCTGGATCCATGGAACTATTCATTCTTGAATGCAGACTTTGTTAAACAATCCCCTAGATCTGGGACAGTTGTCACTGTCAGTAAATCCTGGGCTGGAGCTTGTTGCCTGTGGATTGGATTTTGTCTCTCTACTACCTGCACTCAGAGGCCAGCTTGACAGATCAAGGGAGCAGCACATGCCAAGCCAGCAGCTGAAAGGAGGGGAAGGGGGAGAAACCAAACCGACAACGTCTGCTTCCAAATGGGGAACAAAAATATCCTATGTCACTTCCCCCAAACTCATTTTAATAAGCAAACAAAATGCCTTAATTATATTCAGGCATCATTTATTCATGACACTTCGTTTGGCTCTATGAAGAAACACCGCTCAGAAATGAATATTTATTTTCCTTTCTTCCCCAACAACTGTGGTTTTGGGGAAGGGAGGGGGGAAGGAGGTTTTTGTTTGACTGGGATTGGGGGCTTAATTGTGTGGATGTTGCAGCTCCAAGGGGAGCATAGTTTCGTGCTTTTCTTCCCACAGATCTGTTCGGAGCTAGTAATAACACTATGCAAACACAGGGCACTTGGGGAAAAGCAGGGAGGGCTGGAAGATTTCCCTTGTTCAGCTAAAAAACACAGACTGAATATGTATTAAATGAGTGGCTTAGCAGGCAGCCATAAACAAGGCTGGGCATCCTCTCTACTAGATGGGTTCAGAGAATCTCCCCCGACTTCTAGTGCAACTAAGAAAGGAGAGGACTTTGGTCCAGCTACAGCTTTGCAAGTCTACAGAGGCCCCCCCCAACGTTGGTGTAACTTTGAACTAAATGTTGGGGGGAGATCTTTAAGCGGGGGTGGGGTGGTTCCAGCTTGCATCCCATGGCCTCTGCCTGTCTGGCCCCTGGAGCTTCCTTCTGGATCCCCTTTCAGGCAACCCGCCTCACTTTATTGCCCGCCTATCCCCCCCCCCAGTTACCCCCAGAGCAGGAGCAGACAATCTCTGGAGTACTTCTGCTGGACCCCACCTCCCCCAGAGAACAGTCCTGATGGGTGGGGGCCAAACATTCCTGCTGGGTCCCCTCTCCCGTAGAGCACTCCTGAATCCTGATACATTCCTCCCGCCCCACCAAACACAAATACATCCCCCGTAGAGCACTCCTAACACATTCCCCC
>QEPC01009285.1:938890-950229 GCA_003113815.1 Sphenodon punctatus
CCCCCCCACAAATACATCCCCGTAGAGCACTCCTGACACATTCCCACACACACACAATTATATCCCCTGACACATTCCCCCCTCCACACACAAATAATAATAAATTCTTAATTAGGCTTGACCGAAGTCGTTGCCAAAGGAATACCCATAAACTACATAAATATCACTGTTAAACATACTCACAATAAAATCTGAGGGCGCCCAAATCATACCGAGGGTAGGTTCCCAACCCGATACAAGATATATACAAACATAGACAAATGCTATACCCCAACTATAAAGAAGACCCCTCCCAGTGGGACTTGGTCTTCTGCCAAACATAAAACTATCGCATACAATTGCACTTATATAGATACAGACTCCAACTGCCAGATTCGGGGAATCGCCATACCCATTGCCACCCTAAACCTCTTTGGTAATATCACTTTCCCACCTGCTTATGTTATTACAGGGCTCGGCATTACGTCCCTCAATGGCCATTCTCGCCATCCTGCAACCCCTCAAACTCTCCATTTGGCACCCCACCTTACACTAATTCTCTTAGAGACTTCTGCCTCAAAACAATTGCCATCTTTGCGAATGCGGACACTCGCCTAGTAGCGTCCGTGTCACAAGGGCCCAGCAGCTTCTTCAATACTATGTTCTCAGGGCCTTGCATGAGTCCCTCCAAATACCTAGATCTTAATCTCTCGAAAAAAGGGCATTTTAATAGAATGTGGGCCACCGTATCGGGGGTACCTGCTTCACAGAGCACACACACTCTCTTTTCCCTGGGCTTGCCCTTATATCGTCCATCCAAAAGGGAAGAAGGGAAAGAGTTGCACCGCAACCTGGTGAATGCCACCCGCCTAGCAGCATCCACCCAAGCAAATATATATCCAAGTCTGGGCTTCACCGGATTAGGAGGAAGGTAATAGGGGGCAACTCGCTGGGCTTCAAGTAGAGCCCTCTCTGTTTGTAATGCCTGATCCCGCAATCTGTCCTGGACTATCTTCTTAAATCTGATCGATCCCACAGAAAGCAAAACCCCCCGAGAAAAACCCATCTTATGGATTTCCACTTCAGCTACTGCGATCCAGGGGCCTAGCAGGCCCGCATGACGGGCCATACTAAGCAAGGAATTCTCAGATTCAGCCATCATTATCAGTTTAGCCGAAAAGTTTGCAGAGGATTGTTGTGCCAACGTACGCACAGGCAAACCCCCCCCAATTCCATTTGTAGCAACACCTGGGGGGAACCATTCGGTAATCCCAATAGGGCAGCCAAAAATCCATTCTGGATAACTTCCAGGCTCTCCAAGCATTCAAGGGCCCAAATAGGAACCGCATACAACACTTGGCTTATAACCTTGGCCTTGAACAACCTCAAGGCCGGTTCGATCAATTTTCCCCCTTGCCCCAAAAAGAATTTTAGACTGGCCGCACCCGATTTCTTGGCCTGCACTTTCACCTGCTCCAGATGTAACTTCCAAGAAGTGGATGAAGCAAATAAGACCCCTAGGTATTTGAAAGAGAAGACTTGCTCTATAAGCTTCCCTTTTATATTCCACAAAAACTCTGTCCTACTCTTCCGGGCTCCCACGATTAAAACATTTGTTTTTGTATAATTAATTCTTAACCTTTCTGAATCACAAAATTCCCCGAATTGAAGGAGCAGTCTCTTAAGCCTCACTCTTGTTTGTGATAGCAGGACAGTGTCATCCGCGCATAAGATGACTGGTAGACGTCTTTGCCCGACTAATGGGGCATGAGCGTCCACCTCTTTCATGAAGGGCACTACCTTGTTCAAAAATAAATTGAACGGCTGGCGCTAACAGGCAGCCCTGGCACACCCACATTCCACCGGGATCTCCCTAGAAAGCAACCTCTGACTACCATATCTCACCCACATCGTATTCCCTGTATGTATCTTCATCATCAGGAAAAGCAATCTTGGATCAATTGAGGAGGCCCTCAACCCAGCCCAGAGACGCTCTCTGGACACTGAGTCAAAGGCCTTCTCAAGGTCTACAAAGCAAAGATATAATCTCCCCCTCCTTCTGACCTGTCTCCTGATTAACAATGACAGCAGGAGGATATGGTCAGAGGTGGCCCTACCCTCACAGAACCCTATTTGTTCAGGCTCAATTGTTCCCGACTCTGATATCCACCGTTTCAATCTATCCAATAAGTATCTTGTGTAAATCTTCCCAATAACACTTAGAAAACTAATCGGCTGGTAATTACTTACGAGCGACATCTCCCCTTTTTAAAATATGGGAACCAGTATACTTTGTAACCAGGAGTCCGGGACCACCCCCGAAGCATTGATGGCCGTAAAAAGTGAGGCCAAAAGTTTGACCCACCACCCTGCATGTGCTTTAATTAAGTCCACCGGCACATGATCCAGGCCCGGTGCTTTGCCTACTTTAAGCAAACCTATTGAGGCCTTTACCTCCTTCACTGAAACAGGCGCCCAACTTTCAAATCTATTAATTGGCTTAGTTTGTACAATTGGAGGGATTTCAGAGTCGCACGAGAAAAGGCTTAAATAGAATTGTTCCCATTCTTCTAAAGGGGTAACTTGTGAATTCGCTGCACCCTCTTTCCACTGGAGTGAACGTATCAACCTCCAAAATTTGGCACTGTCCTTTTTTTCAGTGGCAGATAACAAATCTGCCCACAAAGTTTTTTGGTATAATAATTTTTTCCCCTGCAATAAGTTCCTATAGTATTTATGATGGGACTGTAATTAGAGCCAGATCTCAGACAAAGCAGAGGATCTCAGCCCCTTTGTTAGCCGCCAGAGCAAAGCCCTGGCGGTCCTACATTCTGAATCAAACCATTGTTTCACAGGCCCCTTTTTGTCGCTCTCCTCCTTAATAATGACCCTCACAGTCAATAATGAGACCAAAGAATTTATCAATTTGTTATATCGACCCACCACCTCGGGAGCCTGTAGGTCCTGCACTTCCATCAGAGAGGCTACCTCAGGACACAAATGCATCCCCTGTAGAGCACTCCTGACACATTCCCCCCTACACACAAATACATCCCCCGTAGAGCACTACTGACACATTTCCCCCCCACACACAAATACATCCACCATAGAGCACTCCTGACACATTCCCCCCTACACACAAATACATCCCCCGTAGAGCACTACTGACACATTTCCCCCCCACACACAAATACATCCACCATAGAGCACTCCTGACACATTTCCCCACACACACACAAATATATCCCCCGTAGAGCACTCCTGACACATTCCCACACACACACAAATACATCCACCATAGAGCACTCCTGACACATTTCCCCACACATACACAAATATATCCCCCATAGAGCACTCCTGACACATTTCCCCCCCACACACAAATACATTCCCGTAGAGCACTCCTGACACATTCCCCCCCCACACAAATACATTCCCGTAGAGCACTCCTGACACATTCCCACACACACAAAAATATATCCCCTGTAGAGCACTCCTGACACATTCCCCCCACCCCACCCCCACACACAGATACATCCCCTGTAGAGCACTCCCAGCAGACTCCCCACTCCCTTTTTCCCTTCCCATACCCTGTAGCGTGCTCCGGGCCAGCCTTAGGCTTTGTGGGGCCCAGGGCAAAGATAAAATGTGGGGGTCTTAGTGCCCCCCCACTTTAGGGCAACCTCCAACAGAGAGGGAGTGGTACCCTCATAACCTGTCCTGGTGAAAACAGAGACCACTGCGGGGCCCTCAGAAGGAGCAGGTCCCGGGGCAGCCGCCCCAGGTCACCCTGTGGTAATGACAGCCCTAAGCATGCTCTCTACACTAAGGACCAGGTGTTTCTGGAACACACTCCCTCCTCCCAGAGAGTGGTCCTGGTCAGCACCCCTCCTTTCCCATCCTACAGACTGCTTCAGCACATTGAGCATTTCAAAAACCTGTAAGTGACCCATGGTGGGGAGAAGGTTCCCAGGCCCTGCCATTAAGCCTCAGTTCTACATCCATAAACGGCAACAGAATCTGGGCCATTGGGTGTCTTCACACGGACAGCTGCTGCACCGCCGCACCCCCAAGTAGGACATCCATTTAAAGATGGCCCGCCAGATGCACAGGCAGAGCAGAAGCGGGGCAGCCGGCAGTGCTCCGAGATGTTCTGGGGAAAGTGACCCCAATTTCTCAGCATTACCAGGAACACCCCTGGCTGTTATGGAGAAATTGGGGATTCCGCTGCCACCTGGAGACTCTGGGTCAAAACCTGAAGTCTCCTGTCAAAACCCAGAGAGGTGGCCTCATAGAATAAAAGTGGTTGGAGAAGGAAAACAAAGAGTTCCAAGCACCTGAACTAATGAAGCCTGGTTTCTAAAGGAGAGAACAATATTCAGGGCACAGTCCACCCACCACTCAAGTAAATGGAAAAACTCCTGTTGACTTTAATGACTTACTATTTTGAGAACACTTGGGAAACCCATTGACTCAATTAGCTTTGAGAACTCTTGGAAAACAGATGCATGTCAGAAGGCTAGAGATGGGCAAATGTTGCCAAAAGCGGAAAAGGAAGCTCCACATAATTACAGACCAGTCAGCCTGACTTCAATCCCAGGGAAGATACCAGAACAGATTATAAAACAGTAGGCACCTTCATGGCAATGCAGATTGATCGTAGAGTCAGCATGGATTTGTCAGGAACAAACCAAACCAGACTAATCTTGTCTCCTTCTTTGACAGAGTAACTAGTTAAGCGGATGATGGGAATGATGTGGACATAATATATCTTGATTTCAGCAAAGTATATGATAAAGTTTCACATGAGATCCCATTGACAATATTACACAGTGTGGGCTGGAAACACTACAACAAGGTGGATTCACAGCTGGCTAAGGAACCGTACTCAAAGAGTGGCCGTCAATGACTCATCATCAAACTGGCAGGAGGTATCAAGTGGGGTCCCACATGGCTATGTTTTGGGTCCAATCCCTCCACCCCTTCATCCAAGGCATTAATAAACAACATCTTTATTAATGACTTGGATTAAGGGGGTGGAGGGACGATTTATCAAGTCTGCAGATGAAGCAAAACTGGGAGGAGTGACTAACTGGTTGGAAAATAGAATTAGCATTCGAGAAAATCTTGATAGGTTGGCAATCCAGGCTGAACTTAACAATATGAAATTCAACTGGCACCGCTTTTAAACAAGGCACTGAAAAGCACCTGCTGAGCCCCACGTTGAGAGAAAAGCCGCGCAGGGGGTGTTTACACGCTCCCCACGCTGTCGGAAGTGACATGCTCCCCGTTGCCGGCAGTGGCGGCGGCTGGAGAAGCGGTGCTTTCAGGAGGCGTGTTCTGAAAGCCTCACTTTTCAGGCTTTTCTCTCAACGCGGCTTTTCAGCGCCTCTTGTTTAAAAGCGGTGTGAGATCAATGTAAAATTCTGATTGGGGGGTGGGGACAGAAACCAAACGCACAAGTATAAGATGGGGGACACTTGGCTTGGCAGCAGCACGTGTGAAAAGGAGCTAGGGATTGTAGTTGATCACAAATTGACTGTACATGAGCAAACAGTGTGATGCAGATGCAAAAAAGGACTAATGCAGTTTAGGCTGCATTAACAGAAGCAACGCATCGTCTCCAAGTCAGTGGAAGTAATAATTCCACTCTATTCAGCATGAGTCACAGCTCGCCTGGAGCACTATGTCCTGTTTGGGACGTCTCATTTTAAGAAGGATATTGACAAACTGAAGCGGGTTCAGAACAGGGCAACAAAGATGCTAAAGGGTCTAGAAAGCAAATCTTATGAGGAAAATGGCTGAAGGAACTGGATATGTTTAGCCTCATGAAGAGAAGACTAAAGGGAGACATGATAGGAGTCTTCAAATATCTCAAGAGCTGTCTCCAAGAAGATGGCAAGGAGCTGTTCTGCATCGCTACAGAGGACAGGACTAGAAATAATGGGCTCGGGTTACAGGAAGGGAGATTTTGATTAAACATCATGAAAAACCTCCTAACAGTAAGAGCTGTGAGATGATGAAACAAGCTACCTAGGGAGACTGTAGGCTTTCCTTCACTGGAGGTTTTCAAAAAGAGGCTGCAACAACCATATGTCAGCGATGCTCTAGCTGCCGTCATCCTGCCTCCAAGCAGGGGGTTGGCCTAGATGTTCCCTGTGGTCATTTCCAACACTAACATTCCAAGATTCTAGGATTGCACTGTCATTGTACGACAATGGAAAAGAAGCCACATTTCTCCTTCAGAAGCACTTATTGTAATGAACTTTTGGGTCACTACTTATATTCAGGTCTTCTGCCTCTCTGCCTAATTTGGCTGAAATCAGGCCACAGGATCCAAAGTTCTTCGATGGGGGACCATGTTTAGTGTAAATAGAATCTGACTGGATGCAAAGAGGACCCTATCCCCCTTCTAGCTGTACTTGTGGTTACCAAATTTGGGGTTCCTATGACCTTTGGGGCTTTTTTTTTCCTCTCAAGTTCACTGAAATCCACCCGTAGGCTCAAATGTTATTAGGGCGGTGCATGCACACATCCACCAGGGTCAGTTTAGGGCAGGGCATGTGTGGCATGAAGACCCTGCCTTCTTTCCATAAGAAAACAGCACGGGCCCCCATCAAGAGTCCATGAATAATAACACTGCATGTTAAACTGGTGCTGTCTTATATTTCCCTTACAAGACAAGGCCCAGTTGTATTTGATATCCTCCACAAAGACCAGTCCACACAGTGGCCAGTTTCACTGCGCCAGCTCTGTGCTCCGATTTAGCTTGCCTACTAGGTTCTTGGTTCGAAGCCTGCTTGCTTGCCTGCCTACCTACCTGCTCTGTACGTGGACTGCCTGTCCTGCATTCCTAGCTGCTTGTTCATGCCCAGCCCTCTCCATCTGGACTGATTTCCTGGCTTGCCTTGTGTGACCTCACATCTGGACTCCTTTGGAGTGTGTTGTTCTACTTGGACTGACGTCAAGCTTGTCCTCAACTATGTATATGGATGGCCCAACCTTGATTTGACACTGTCAGGGTTGGGCATGGGGTCCCGCCGTGCCCACTAGAAGGGCTCGCCTCCCAGCCCCCGCCCCGAGCCTAGCGTGGAGGGGGACAACCCCCGCCGCATCCTGTTGCTAGGGCAACCAGCCCTGCAGCACCGGATGCCACACCGCCTCCTCCAGCGGCGCAGGGGGTGGGACTGTCCTTACAGTCATTGCGGCGCTCCACATGACTCAGAGCACGTCGGGGGGGGGGCATGCCTTTCCCTTCTTAAACCAGCGCAGGAGACATCCTGTCACCAGTAATCGGAGCGAGAAGCTGGCCCCTAAGCTAAGTGTTGTGTTTACTGTTGATTATTGTTGTGTGTGAGAGATATTGGAGTAGAAACATGTGGGCGTGGGTGATGCTTGTGCTTACATGCTTGTGTGGGTGTGTGCGATATCTGTTCCCGTTCCCTTGACCCTGGTAAACTTGGAGACTGTTGTGTGGGTGAGGCAAGTGTGAGTGTGCAAGTCTTATCCCTGCCCCCGTCCCGGTCCCTTTCCCTCTTCAATGTGTGTGGCCTTCTACCCTTCCTCTCCTCCCGGACCCTATTCCCCCCATACCCCTGCACTTCCTCCGCACCGTGCAACCCCCGTCCCATACCCTTCCGTGCGTGTGGGTGTGTGAGACTGTGTGGCGGGCAGGGCCCGGCCTGGCCTCAACCTTCTGCTCTGTGCCCATTGATGATAGGGGCCCTGTCTCTGTGAGACATATAGGGCCGCCATACTATCCTGACAGGCAATTTCCCCTTCCCCCGTGGGGACAGAGCACGTGTGACTGTGTTGGGCATGAGTGGGCAGAGTTGTGTGTGGAACCCTTTCCCCTGTCCCCACTGACAGTCTTGCCTGCCCTGATCCTGATCTAACTCATGCCCAGTCCAGATCCTGTCATACGTTAGCCTGGCCTCTGACCTGGCACCTGACACAAAGTAGCCTGACACCCCAAATAATCAAACCACTAAAAAAAAACTTTACAAAACTGAAATACCTCCCTCCCCACCAAATGGCTATGCAAGTACCCTTTTCAGCCGTGGATATTATTCAGGCACTTGAAGGGCTACCGTAATGCAAATAATAACCGTACTCCCCATTTCAGCTCTACAAGAGATGATGAGATGTGGTGGCAGGTAGGAGTCAATAAAGGTGTGAAATTAGTCTGTTTTTCTACAAAGGGTGAAATCTCTGTTGACAAAGCGATTCTGCTAGACTGGCTCCAAACGTCAGTGCTAACGCATGAGCGGCATCGCCACTCGCTCGCTCACTCGCAGGGCTGGGGTTGACCTTGGTTTCCCCAATCTCAGCAAGCTAGAAGTCAGGACTTACATGAGGAATCTTCACTGCTTCCAGCTCCCAGCCACACTTGCCACCTACTGTGAATTCACCCCCCTCCCCCGGCTTCTTCCAAACTCAGGTTTTCCCCACACACATTTTACAGCCTGCCTCCAAAGCCTGGAGAGCATTTCTTAAAGGGCCAGAGCTTCAGCTGCAGTAAATCAAAACTTTAATGTGCCCAGACTTCAGCATGTCCAGTCCCCACAGACTGAGGAGACAGAGTGGGATATTCCAGATCATGAAAGCAACCACACAAGTGTGACTGGAATTCACAGGGACAGGGCAACTAATGTTGAGCTTATCCTCAAAATGCTCTTCCCTCTTGCAAACTCACTATTTAATCTGTGTTTGTTTTTACCTGTAGCAACGCATTCACACTATAAGTCTGTGGCCCAGTTGGGGCTAGCTCCACTCAGGGTTCAATCCTGAGACACTGGGTTTTCAACCATCATTTATTGGCTTCCAGCTGAACTGATAGTTTTCAGGATCAGCCAATCACCATTCAGAGACTGTTCCTGAGTCTTGGGGTTGCAGGGAGCTAGAATGGTGTGATCACAAGAGGCAGAAGTGAAAGGGGCAGGAAATCCAGGAGATCCAGCAACATGCGGCTTTGTAAGGCTGCACGGGAGATCAGGCCTTGCCCTGGAAACCTGTCTATGCTTGGTCTGGGGAACTGTCCATACATGCACCCCCATGCTCTGGGCCCAGTTGCTACTCACATACCCAGTGCATGTCCCTGCCCCTGCCCCATCATCGCGCACTTATGTATGCCCCCTGTCTTTTTTTTAGTCCAACCTGAAAGGGACTTCTTGATTTGCATAAATGCAGTTGTGTGCAAATTATGTTCCTGGCTCCAGGGGAAGCTCTAATTTCTCTGGGTCAGGCAAGGGTGCCCCCAGTAACAAGGAGAAATAGGAGCAGCCAGGAGTAGCAGTGGCAGCCATGTCAGAAAGGGTGTGGCCATAGGGACTTTCCCACCCCATTTCCAATGTGTCCCCACTCTATGGCGCATCATGAAGGGGCAGGGTTACATCAGAAAGAGGCATGACTGCTCCTTTGCCCTGCCCCCTCTGATGTGGATCTGCCCCCTCTGGATTGTCTTCCTATGCTGTCTAGGGTCTCCAGTCTCCTTGCTTGATTCCTGTTGTTGCATCCTGGTTAGTCATTTTGGTTTTGTTGCTTGCTTGGTCCCTATCCTGCCTGACCCCTCAAGGATCCTGGCCCTACACCTAAGATGTCTAAACTACATAATACTGACAGCCAGTTATAACATGTCAAGGAGGAGGCTGTATTTGCAAAATGATAGATATTTTTTTTTTTTTTTTTTATGAAGATCTGAAAAGATTTCGTCATAAATGGACAGTTTTTGAAGGAAAAAAAATCTGTTTTAACAACAACAAAAAACAATTTGCGGGGCGGCGGGAGGAATCTAAGCGCTTTTCCCAGCTCTAATAGCATCCTGCTGTTCTGACAAGCACAACCTGGGATTTCCTCCTCCCGCTTACTCAGCGACAGGCCTTTGTAATTGGGTTAGAACACAACCTCAAATGGAAACTTCCCGGGCCGGTGCTTAGGAAACACTGCCTTGTTTCCCTAGTGACGATTGGCTGATCCACAGGAATTAATTATTCATCCCTCTTCAAAGCCAGGGTTTCCTGAAGAACAACTCTGTGTAGCTGAAACTCACTAATGGGCATTAGTCCAAGAGAGGGGTTCATCTCTAATTACTGTATTCTCTCAAGCCTAGTGGGGGATGGATGGGGGGGAAATCATCAAGAGATAAAGCTGAAACTAAAACAGGCAGGAGGGTTATTATTCGGGGTAATAGTAACCTTTTCAGGTTGTAGCCCTTTGAGTACTTGAGTAATATCCACAGCCAAGCTGGGTACTAGCTCGTGTGGGAGGGAGGGATTCTGTTTCAGTTTTGGGGGTTGGTTTTTGGTTCAGTTACTTAGGTGTTTTTGGTCATTTCAGTTACACCATTTTTGGCAACCGTGCATGTACAATAGTGCTCATACCAAAATAATGCTACCAAAATGAGTGAACCCCAAAAAAATACCCCAGCCTGAAATAACCAGAATGGATTCCTGAAAGAGCATAAACTGGATTGAAGCACAATTTTGGGTGTGGGCTGGGTATATTCAGCTGGTTTGCCAGTTTCGTCAGGTACTCCAACTAGGACATTTCATAGTTATAAAAATAATTCATATATTATTCCCACATATGAATATCCAAATTCATCACAACTTTATTCATTTGCTACATGTTTAGTTTTTCAGTTATTTCAGCATTTTGTGTTCAGTATTTTGGGTCACTTCGATACGTTGGTATTTCAGGATTCAATGCCTCATTCACTTAAGTGAATACTGAAAAATCTAACTGGCTAAAATACCAAACGTTAAAATATCAAAACAAATATTCAGAACCGCAAATGAAGCAGGAAGCAAATCTCATTTTGTACTCACTTAGTTAAAACAGATACAACAGTGCTAATTTTTTCCAATTCTGTATTCATACTCAATATTCTTTTCAGTCCTAACAAGAGAGAGGACTGCACCCACACCTCGGCTGCACCTCACCCCTGGGTGGGCCATGCGTTTAAAGGCGGGCCACACAGGTGTGAGGCAGAATAATAGGCACCGCCTTCTCCAGGCCAGCTTTGCTTGTGGTACTCTGGAACAACCTGGAGCACCACCATCACAGTGGGTCACCCAAACTCAGATCCAGGAGCAGAGCAGCAGTCCAACTACTTGGCGGATGGGCCACTGCGGTTCCGCTTCAGGCCAGGGATTGCCCTGGCAATGCCATAGAGCTGTGGACGGCAGCCTAGAGCGGCAGACGATCCACCCGCAGCTCTATGGTGAGGGGAAGGGGGCACTGCATGGGTGGACTTCAGGCCCTGGCCGATACCAGGTCCATTTAAATCCAGTGCTGTTGAAGCTGCGCGAGGGGGATACAGGGCTGGCCACCCTCGGAGCAGGTCTGGGGTGGTCCATCTA
>QEPC01009285.1:965437-980077 GCA_003113815.1 Sphenodon punctatus
TATATATATATATATATATAATCACATACCCACCTTAGTTGTTCTCCAGGGGCTATTAACCAAGAATAATTTATCCTAGAAATTTGTTATGTTAGAATTACCAATTAGATATGATTATAACTTACCATGGCTAACACTGTGCTACCGCCGGAAAATCTGAATCCCATTAAAATCAAATTAGCATATATTAGAAGGCAGGATGGTTTTTTACTGCACTGCACCAGGCGTTTATAGCAGAGCCACGCCATGGGAAGGGATTCACAAAGGCTGACCATTGTTGTATGCAAGTGTCTGGAAGCACGGCACGGTGGGCACCACCTTGGATTGCAGGCAGAGCATCTAGAAGCCCTTTCCTAGACATCCAGCTTCTCTTTGGAATCTAAGGGAGTCTCTAGCAGTGAAAAGCCTTAAAATATGACCTCAACTTAACCAGCCTGAGACTGCTAAAACCTGAAACACTAATAGTCCCTGTAATACAAGACACTCGTGTACAATGGTCAGCCTTTGCAAATCCTTTCTGAAGTTCAGATGTAATATGAGTGCAACCTCCTTCCAGGCGTTTGCCCAGAGGAGACAAGGCCACATCAGCAAGGGCAGGGCAAACAGGTTTTTATGCCCCTTATAGAGTGTTACAGTGCTCCATGGGATGGGGGGGTCACATCAGAAATGGGGTGGGAAAGACCCTATGGCCCACTCCTTTTCTGACATGGCAGCCCCCTGACACTCCTGGACCCCTTATTCTCCAGGTCTCACCTGACCTGGAGGAATCAGGGCTGAGACTCTGGGTTAGAGCTTAAACAGTTAACCAGGCAGAAAATGGTAACCATCAGCTTTCCTGTAACTGATCCACACCAACAACGATCCGTTACCGAGCTGATCATTTATTATTTGATCTGTTAATCAATTTACAATTTGCACTATTTACCATGTTAGCAGCGGCTTATACCCTGTCTGTGGCCATGCTTTCTGGGATTACAGACCAAGCGCACACAAAGCATGTTTGCAAAAACAGATGTAACAGGTAGTTGTGTGTTTAATGTCCGAACGCTAGCATTACATCCGCTCTAACAGGGGTTAACTGAGCTATGCATCTCCGTGAGGTGTTAACGCCAAAGTTCACTGTTCAGGGTGAGTCTCTCTGCCACTATCCTTTGTGCAGCCCAGATAGTGGGCTGCACAAGAGAGTGGTGGGTCTTTGCTGCTGTCTGTAGTATAGTTTAATAATTGAATGAGAGGCTTTTGAACAGACTCCTAGTTCTTACCTTTCAGACCCACACCTTTCAGAACGTCATCAGGAGAAAGTACATATGGGCCATAAAAATTTTATATGGTTCATAAAAAGCCCTCGCAGTAGATATCCAAATGACACATTTGCTAGTGTATAAAATCCATTTCAGATATTAAAAAACTGTCCTCCTTTTTCCAGGTACATAAAAAACCGTGACACCGCATGGGTTAGGAAATTCACGGCGCTATGTCAAGGATGCTAAATAACAGGCCACACACTCCAGTTCCATGATGTCTCCATAGGGTTTCAAAGCTGTGTAAGCTGCTTCTGAGGGAGAAACTGACTTCCTACAAGTAGTAATGGCTTGAGGTGGAAGTTGGGGGGGGGGCAATTAGGGTTCATGGGCATAATTGTGGGGGCAGGGCAATGTACAGCAGCAGGACATTTGGCAGGAATGTATCACATACCTCCCTGTCTTCTCTGCCAAACTACAGGACAATTTGATAAAGGGACCCAATTTTATCAGCAATTGATGTTGTCCCCTTGAAGACCATTATTCAGATAAATAGCAGCACGTGCAGTGCCTGTCAGAGGCAGGCACCCTGCATGGCAGGGGGAGAGAGATTGTAGGAGGGAGGATGTGGAGCAACCCAAAAGACTGACAGACACATTCACTGGCCAATTACTGCATGCTTCCAGCTTTACAGGACCAATCGGTAGTGGCTTTGAGGTGAGCATAGGGGGCTATACAATTGGATTCCTTTATCCGATCTTTTTGGAATTTGGTACACTTAATGCCTTCCATTGGAGGTATAATCCCTCCATGTTTCAGCCAGATATAATGAAATCAGTGGAAAACGAAAATAAAAGCAAAATCAAAAACGAACATTTTATATTTATAAAAATGAAAACGACAGATTTAAATAACAAAAACAAAAACAAAAACTGACATGGGCCCCTGGTGCACACCTCTAGCACCCCACTGACTTTAATGGATGGAGGATCACACTTTGGGCTTAAAGGCATCTCCCCTCACCCCCCAGCATCCCAGTGCCAGGAGGTGAGGGGAGTGTTATGCCAGTGTAAAGGCTGAATGTTACTCCTTTATATGGTCCGTGGTACACAGAAGACACCAGAGCTGATGAAATGATCAGGAAGTAGGCTTAAAACAAACACAAGGAAGTACTTCTTATTATTGTCTTTTATTATAGCATCAGCGCTGTGCCTGGCCTTGAACAGTCATTATTAGAGACAGGTCCCTGCCCCAAGGGGCTTGCAATCTAGGATGGACAAGGGAGAGAAAATAAAGAAGATGGACACCCAAGGCGAGACGGATACATTCAAGAAGCTGAGAAATTGCAGGTGCACGTGCTTGGCTTAGTGACAAGGGGAAGAAGGGGATTCTGAAGGACAAAACACAGTATAAGGGGAAGTATCAGTGACCAATCTATGGGGACAAGGAGTTCTGGAAAGCCTGACAGAAGAGGTAGGTTTTCAGGTGGGATTTAGAGGAAGGGAGCGATGATTATGTGGATCAGGGAAGGAGTTCCAGGCACAAGGGCCAGCATGGGAGAAGGGGTAAGAGACTCTGGTTGCATTCCCACAAGCAGCCTATGGCGCCTCGGGATCATGTGCTATTAAGATGTAGCGCAGCTCCCATCTCGTAGGAAAGGAGGAAGTGTTTCTCTCCTGCCGGCAAGCTCATGCATCGGATAGGGTAGTAAAATCCTACCCTGTCCGATGCACGAACTTGCTGGCGGGAGAGCCGCACTTCCTTTCCCACGAGACGGGAGCTGCGCTAGATTTTAATAGCACATGCTCCCGCGGCGCCATAGGCTGCTTGTGGGAATGCAGCCTCCAAGGTGGTTGAGGATGGTCACAAAGGAGGATAGTTCCTGGGTGGGCATGTAATGGGAAATGAGGGCAAAAAGGAGAACAACAAAGCCATTAAGAGTCTTGAATGTGACCCAGCACCCAATTAACGTGTGGGTAACAGATAGGGATACACCTTTACAGGATTTGGGTCTGAGTGATAAATCTTGGCAGGGATGAGGTTGGGGTGGTTGAGAGTTAGTGACGTAACCCCTCCTGGAGGCGAGAGTTGATAAAAATAGTCCCTTCCTGGAAGGGGGGGGTTTGCCAGACCTCAGGAATTAAATCCAAAGGGGGACTGAGCCCCAGGAAATGTCAGTAGGAGTGTGCACCCAAAATGTGACAGGCCAAGAAAAGGCCAATATTGACCATTTCAGGACTGGAAACGAATGCCAGAAAAATCTGGATGGTTGATTTGGCTTTCATTGATGACGTTCCTACCCTGCCCTCTGTGCTGGGGGTCATATAGATTAAATCACAAGAACTCCAGTCTTATGTTCCGTTGTAGAAAGGCAGGGTGGTCTAGTAGTTGGGGTGCTAGCTGGAAACAAAGGTTCAGTTCCCTGCTATGGCAGCCTCTGGGACACGGGGCATGGCTTCTGGGCAGACTTTGGCCCCAGCAATTCATTTTTTTATAATTTACACACTGGAAGTAATCAATTCCATTTGGCACTTTGAAGCAGGATGTGCTAATGGAAGAGGATGAGTGACCACGGCAGGAGAGGCCTGTAACCAGAGGTGTAGCTATAAGGCAGTGCAACTGGCACCAGGGCTCATGAGCCTGGCTGTGTGTGCATGGGGGGGACATGGGGCCAGTCAGCTGGCACAGAAACCATATGCCCACATAGAATGGACAGCAGCTGCTCCAGTACCTTGTTGAACTACTTGCACTTGAAATCCAGGTCCACTGGCTCAGCAAAGCAATCCAGGTCCAAGCCCACATCTGGAGGGATGGCAGGCACCTGTGAAATTCCCAAGATCCCTCTACCTGCTGCCTGTCCTCTCTCTGCCAGCCCCGCCCCTGGTGCTCCTGATCCAGACAGAGCAGCTTTAATGAGAGGGAGGAGAAAGGGATAGGCTACATCAGAAAGGGGTATGACAGCCCTCTTGCCCCACTCCTGCTGAGGTGGCTCCTCCACCCTGTCTGGGTGAAAGCCCAAGTCAGCTCTAGCGCTTTGGCATCATAATGCCAGCAACTGTAAGGACTCCTGCTGCCAGAACCACAGATCCCTGGTTTGATGCCAGGCAGCTAGTATGACATGGCCCAACCAGCACCTTTAGAGCTGAAATGAGTCCCTGTAAAAATGGGTACACCCCATCAGATTTGCAGTACTCAACTCGGCCCAGTAACATTGGATACAAATCGGTCACCAATTAGTGCCTGATGCACTATCCAAGTTACTAATTTACCATTTTCCATACTGTACAACAGTCACACAGCTAATGATTCAGCTGCCCTAGGGCGAGGTTGGTTGGCACCTCTCATGTAAATGTGCCCGTAGCCACTGTCACATTGGCCATACGCTAAATGCAGCTTTGGCAGGGATAGGATCTGGTTAGGTTTGAGATAAAGGGTTTTGACTGGTTTTATAGTATTTATTAAATTTGCAGATGACACCAATTAATCTAGATAGTTAAGACCCAGGCAGACTGTGAGGTACTACAAAGAGATCTTGCACGACTAGGCGGGTGGGCATTAAAATGGCAACTGAAATTCAATGTTGATAAGTGCAAGGTGATATGCATAGGGGAAAATAATCCCCACTATATGTACATACACAATGTGAGGTTCAAATCTGGGTGTAATCACTCAGGAGAAGGATCTTGGTGTCAGCGTGGATAGTTCCTTGAAGACATCAGCTTAGTGTGCAGCAGCAGTCTAAAAGGCAAACGGAATGCTAGGCATTATTGTGATAGGAAATAAAAGGAAAAGTATCATAATGTCACTGTATATATCTTTGGTACAACTTCACCTTGAATATTAATAATAATTTTATATAGTGCCCCCCTGCCATGGGACTTGGAGCACTTCACACAGAACTAATTAACACAACTTTTAATCCTCACAACAACCCTGTGAGGTAGGTTAAGGCTGAGAGACTAATGTGACTGGCCCAAGGTCACCCAGTGAGTTTCTGGCTAAGACAAGTGGAACCGAGGCCTCCCACCTGCCTCCCAATCCAGGTACTTACTGTGCGCTTAGCCACCACTACACTACAGACTACAAAACACTACAGAACTTGTTTTAAAACAAGCGTGGCTTATGGGGGGGTTCGTGGCTGCTGAGTGGCACAGCTGCGCACGTGGAGTGAGTGAGGAGGGACTCTAATGGGCGGCTCCCAGGGTGGCCAACGTAGCTACATAGACAGCCTCCACACACTCCTGCCACCATGGTCGGATTCTGCAAACAACTCACATGGGGAGCCAGTCCCTTCCCCCTATCCGGCAACACTCCCTACCCCAAGACCTGGCCAATTGGTTAACCTCTGCCATGACACACAGCCCCAGACGCCATGGAAACATGGAGCCACAGCAGCCAGTAACCCCTTCCTGCCCAGGCACCAGTACAGCCACTGCAGTTGCTGGCAGTCCCGCCCAGGCAACAGTGGAGAGGCGCACACTGGCTGGAGGGGACATGTAGGAAGCTGCTGTCCGAGCTGCTGTGCTTCATGGTGTTGGCTCTTCTCGTGTGCATCACGAGGAGGGTTCAGTTGCTTTTAGCCACCATGGTGGTGTATTTTGCATGTATATCGTTTAAAAGCTCGCCATAGAGGTACTGGCAGGGCTGTGGTGGGGACCAAGGAGGCAGCCAGCGTGGGTGGGAACCCCTGTTCATATGGGCAGGGGATGTGCAGGCACCTGTCCCCATGCACTTTTTGGTTTGCCCCACATGACACACTCCAATTTTTTTGTCAGTTCCCTGTGCGTGGCCGTGAGTGGATGCTATGTGGCTCATGGGAGTGCACATCCCCCCAGCAGTTGGATGTGTGGTTAATGGATGATGGTGCGTGGAAACGTCTCATTTAAAAACACCCTCAGAGAAGGGAAACAAGTATAATAGAAGGGATGGATCGTATTCCATAAAAGGAGAGGCTCAACATGTTAGGGCTGTTTAGCTTGGAGAAAAAGCAATTAAGGCGGGATATGAAGTTTGGGTCACACCTCCATGACCTGTACATGTACTTCTCTTGGGCTACTGGAGCTGGCCAGTGTCAGAGACAGGATGCCTGGGCTAGATGGACTGCTGGTCCGACCCAGTATGACACTTCTTATGTTCTTATTACATGCAACTTCATGTACCGTAACCTGCTCTGACCCCTTGTTATAGGATAAATAAATTTAAAAATATATAAATGCAAAAGTGTGCAATAGGATTAATAGTGCCGAAATGGAGTAAATAGAGTAAGCAGAATACCAAAGTGACCAGAGTTTCCAAAATAACCAAAGTGGAGTGATGAAACAACTGAAATAGCAAATTAACTGAAATAACCAAAATGGACATTTATTTCGAGAAACAAAACAAGAAACAAAGAGCAGTTTGAATTTCCTTTGTTGGACCTGATTTGAAGCAGGCAAAATAGTCAATACGATATTTGCCACGATACCCATTTCAGTTCTAATAAGAATCAGGGAAGGAGACTGTATCATAGTGCTAAGACAGAGAGCTCAAACGAGATGGGTCTTCATTAAAGGTTTTACCCAGACTGAGGCTCTGTGTTGCGAATCTGTCTCTCAGTGTTTGGTCGAGACTGCCCCGTCAGGGTAAATGTAACAACTTGTGTACCTCTACAAAGCTTGACGGAGCTAAAACCAAGCAGGCTTCTAATGGGATAATATCTTCACAGGGTGAATCTGGGTAATTGTGGCTGCATCTTCAAAGCCTTGTGTGTGACATCAAAGGAAGGGAGAAAGAGTTATTCAAGTCACGTTTAGCTGCTGTGCATGGTTGAGGGTCACCTTACTCTAAAATGGACATAACAGAGATACAGCAGGAGGCCATGAACCTGGGAGTCAAGAGTTCCGGCATTCACAAGGATTAGAGGGCTGTGTCTGCATCACTCTCAAAGAGATTAGATGATCTCATTGAGAATTGTATAAATGAGAAAGGAGCAAGGAGTAGCCACTTGTGCACAGTGTTAAATGCAATGTCGGACACTTATGGGAATGCAGAGGTTTTGAACAACAGGAAATACAGAGGAAGTGATTTCTGTATCATATGCAGCATTATCATGAGGCTGTCTGCACCCAATGCAAATGAGCTGGGAGAAGAAGAAGTGTGAATGATTCAGCTGATGATGATGTCACAGTGAACAAACATTATCCTAACATTGTCTGGAGCCAGATAGTGTGATCCCACTTGGGGGTCATGACCTATAGTTTGGAAAACTCTAATTTCTAGGGTACCACCATCCTCCTCCTAGAGACTATTCTGTTGCCAATAAGACGGGCGGTGAATCCAGTGATCCCAGAAGCAAACATTGGGACTGATTCAGGCATTCTGAGTTAGACACCACCAGGATGGAAATATGGAATGCAAAGGAAAAACAAGCATTAATCCACAATAAAGCCACACCCCAATTCTGGTCCTCAAAGGGCCTTCTGTCACTTGTCTATCCTTCCTCAAAGCTAGATCTGGAATGGATTGCATTTGTTGAGTTTGTGACTCCAAGTCAAATATTTGTTCCCTTTAACAAATACTCAGATTCACATCCTTTATGTATTACTTTGGGTGTCTTTAGACGGACATGGGGGTGCTCACACACAGACCTGCTCCTGGGGTGCACCCCCCACATCTGTCCGATTGCAGGCCCACCTGGGTCCATTTTAAATGGACCCGGAACTGCCATGGCCCACGGTCTGCCCACATGGCACCCCCCGCCCCCCTGCTCACACCAACCCTGGGGAAGAGCTCGCTGGGGAACTCCCCCTCCCCCCCTGCTCACACTCGCCCTGGGGAAGAGCTCGCTGGGGAAACAGCTGTGAGCAGATCGGCTGTCGCCCTAGGTTGCCACTTGCAGCTCTATGACGTTGCCAGAGGCAACCCCTGTCCGGGAACAGAGCTGCAGCAGCTGTCCACTGAGTAGATGGACCTCAGCTTTGCCTCTGGCTGGTGCCCCACATTTGGGCAGCCTGCTCTGCTTGAGGTGCTCCAGGATGTTCCAGAGCACTGCAAGGAGGATTGGGGCCACCTCTTCTCTGCCTGTACATCTAGTGGGCCACCTTTCAGTGGACGGCCCCCCGGGTGTGAGGCGAAGCAGAACCGTGGGTGCGATCCATGTAAAAAAGCACCCTTTGATTCCAACTCTACCTTTCACTTAGATTTCAGCTCTTTTTGTTTCAGTTAGTGGGTCATAAGTAAGGCTGAAACTTGATCTCAGTTTTTTTCATTCTCAGTGAGAATCACAGTTCTCAACTAATTTTGAGCAACAATCAATAATCGAGAAAAACCCCAGTTCTCAACATTTTCTTGGTTGAGATTTTTTTTTTATTTACCATTTACCGTGATTACCATTTACAGTTCACTGTTTATACGGTACCCTATACCAATGTACTGTGTACCGCTTACCATGTACCGTATTCATCCCAGTAATGCGCATGCACAAAATGGCTGCCCTTTTCCAAAATGGCAGCGACACTGCCGGCACCATTTTGGAAAAGGGCTGAGCATTCACAGAACAGCTGAAGTGGCCATTTTGCACACGTGCTTTACCAGGACGAACATGGTACACAGCAAGTGGTACACGGTAAATCGATATATGGTACATGGTAAATCACAGCGAACGATAAATAACGGTAAATGGTAAATCAAGAAAAATTCTCGACCAAGATTTTGAACCATTACCAAGATTGTTCCTAGATCTCGGTGATGATTCCCAATTCTCGTGAGATTTTTTGTGAGAAAAAAAATTATTCTTGTTTCAGCCCTAAGTTTGAGTAAATATTAAGTCAATTAGATCCAGCCAAAGAAGCCAAGTTAAGAAAGGATCCGTTGTACCACTTTTGAGTTCACCATACACAAAAGTTCTGAACAGAACTTAAGTGGGAAAAGAAGATGTGTTGGGTTTTTAATGCTGCATAATTCCAAGGAAAAACAGTGCGCAAGCAATTTAGCTCATCCTTGATGTAAAACACACACACACAAACCAAAAAAACCTTGAACTGAGATGAAGCATGAAAAATTTCTGCAGAGAAGGAATTTGTTTGAGGTACATATAAGCTACCAGGAAGAACGTGGAGTTCAATGCAGAATGGAATTGAGAGCTACAGATGTAACCGTAGCTACAGCAAGTTGGATTGAACCTGCTGAAATATCATCAAATATTTATTCCAGAACATCTAGTCTTTCACCACTCTTCAGTCAACTGAAAATACGGTTTGTTTATTCAAAGGTGGCTGAGAAATATTTGACAAGGAGGTAAACAAACCTGAAAGAATAATATATTCTGTCTGGGTCCCTGTCAGTCTGGCCACTGATCTAGGAGAGAGGGAGTGCAATAGAATTTAACACGGAGCTCATGGGAGGTACTACATTTTGCCATGTAACTTGGATCCCATGGAATAGAATCAAACACAGACGATGGGGATCTACAAGCTCCGCAAAAGACTCATGTAGAGGGGTGGGGTACCAAATGTATAAATAAATAAATAAATAAATAAATGTACTTGATGACAGTTGTAAGTGGCAGCCCGAACAAATCCCTGTCACCAGTTAAAGAAGGTCCAAACTTATTTATTTCTTTATTAAATTTTTGACCTCGCCCTGAGCCCTTGGGATAATACTTTAAAACTTTTCAAATAAATATACAGAAATAAAACCAGTTAAAGCCCCTTATCCAAAGGGGAGGGGTATTTCATCAGTGAGGAGGGAGCGGTGTCTTGTGCCCATTCCCCCCTCAACCCCCCACATGGGAAGGTTGTGGGTCGAGACCCAGGAGACCACAGACCTTGGTCTGGTGCTGCTAAACGTGAAGTCGGTGGTTAATAAGTCATCTACCATCCGGGAGTTAATCCAGGAGTGGGACGCTGACCTCGCGTGTATTACAGAGACCTGGCTGGAAATGCATCGGGCCCTATTCTGGCCGATCTTGTTCTGGCTGGGTTCTCTATGCAGCATCAGCCTCGGCTGGAGGGGCGGTGTAGCTATTGTTATCAAGGATGCACTGTCTTTTAGGAGGTATCCGGTGCAGGCTCCACCAGGTGTTGAGTGCCTCCATCTTGTGTTGGATTTGGCCGGGGACAGATTAGGGGTGCTGCTGGTGTAGTACCATGCACCCAATTGCCCGGCAGCATCCCTACATGCTCTTGCTGATTTGGTGTCTGATGTGATGCTCCAGACCCCGAAACTAGTGGTCCTGGGGGGATTTTAACATTGACCCAATCTTGGAGGAGCGAGGCATGAGTTCATGGCCTCCACGACAACCATGGGCCTGTCCCAAATCATCTGTGGCCCCACACATGAGGTGGGACATACACTTTATTTGGTTTTCTGCACCGGCCTTGAGGTGGGGGGTCAGTTTGTAGAAGTCAGGGGGATGATGCCCTTGTCATGGTCTGACCATTACCTCCTTAAGGCATGCATCCTGGTGCATGTCAGCCCCCAACGGGGTGCAGGACTTATTAGATTGGTCCGCCCCCGGAGACTTATGGAACCGGATCGGTTCCGGAATGCTCTGGGGGAGTTTCCCCTGGACCTTGACACCCGCTCTGTCGATGATCTCGTAGCCTTCTGGAACACCTTGTTGGCCGAGACCATAGACAGGGTGGCTCCCAGGCGTCCGCTGCCCTCTCGAGTCTCCCGCAGGTCTCCTTGGTTTACTGAGGGTCTGCGGTGTTTGAAGCGGGAGAGCAGGCGGTTAGAGCGACGGTGGCGCCGGACTCGCGACCAGTATGATCGATCGCAGCATAAGAGCAGTTTAAAGGCTTATGCTGTGGCGGTGCAGGCAGCAAAGAAGCAGTTCTTTGCTGCTCTTATTGCATCTGCAAAGTCACGTCCAGCGGAGCTTTTCCGGGTGGTGAAAGGCTTGGTCAGTCCTGCCTGCCTCCGCCTGGACCTGGAGCAATCCAGTGACCGCTGTGACCGGTTTATCGAGTACTTTGTAGATAAGATCGCTCGCATCCGCCACGATTTCGGCACCACAGTTATTGCAGAGGATCATCTTGGGGCTATGGATGCCCCGTCCTGTCCTGTTTTGTGGGATCGGTTTCAGATGGTGTCGCCTGCCGATGTGGATTCCTTGTTGGGATCTGTTCGTGCCACTACTTGTGAGCAAGATCCATGCCCGTCCTGGCTGGTGAAAGCCAGCCAGGAGACGTTACGGCCGTTGTTGGCTGGGGTGGTTGGTGCCTCCCTTCGGGAGGGCAGGGTGCCTGACTGCCTAAAAGAGGCTGTGGTTAGACCCCTGCTCAAGAAACCATCTCTTGACGCTGATGCTCCTGCCAGTTATCGGCCGGTCTCTAATCTTCCCTTTTTAGGGAAGATTATTGAACGGGCTGTGGCACAACAGCTCCAGGAGCATCTGGACCACATCGGTTTCCTTGATCCCTCCCAGTCTGGGTTTCGGCCTGGGTATGGTACGGAGACGGCATTGGTGGCCTTGGTTGACGATCTCCGTCTGGCGTTGGACCAGGGTCGTCAGACCTTACTGGTCCTGCTAGACCTTTCGGCTGCATTCGACACAGTCGATCATGAGGTGTTGGTGACTCGCCTGCGGGACCGTGCTGGAATTGGCGGAACGGTCTTGGACTGGTTTCGTTCATTCCTGGCCGGGAGAACTCACCGGGTGGTCTTGGGGGAGTGTACGTCTTCCCCCCGGGACCTCACGTGTGGAGTCCCGCAGGGTGCCATTCTGTCCCCCCTCTTGTTTAACATCTATATGCAGCCGTTAGGGGAGATCGTGAGGGGGTTTCAGGGCATGCAGTGTCATCAGTATGCTGATGACACTCAGCTCTACCTCTCCTTTTCCACCGACCCAGGCCATGCAGTCTCCTTATTTTCCCAGTGCCTGTCAGCTGTGGGGGCTTGGATGAGGTTGAGCCATCTGCAACTGAATCCTGACAAGACGGAGGTGATGTTGGTGGGCGAGGGCTTGGGGAGCCTGGGGGTGGTTGAATCTCCTCTTGTTGGGGGGGTTCGCCCCCCCATGGTGTCTCAAGTGCGGAGTCTGGGTGTGCTCCTTGATTCGCGGCTCAGCTTGGAATCTCAGGTTGTGGCCGTGGCGGGGAGTGCGTTTCGGCAGTTACATCTTGTCCGGCGGCTTCGGCCGTATCTCTCAGACTCTGACCTTGCCACTGTCATCCATGCCTTCATCACCTCGAGGCTGGATTACTGCAACGCGCTCTATGTGGGGCTGCCCGAGAAGCTGGTCCGGAGGCTGCAGCTGGTGCAGAATGCCGCGGCCTGTCTCCTTACTGAGGTGGGCCGCAGGGAGCACATGACACCAGTGCTCCGGCCTCTGCACTGGCTGCCTATAAAGCACCGGGCTAGGTTCAAGGTGCTGGATTTGACCTTCAAAGTCCTTCATGGCCTGGGCCCTGCCTATCTGCGGGATCGTCTCACTCCCCATGTGCCCGTGCGACCCCTGAGATCGTCCGTGGGGGCATTTTGGGAGGTTCCCCGTGTGAGACAGGTGGCCACTGATGTGAGATCTTTTTCAGTGGTTGCCCCTGTGCTGTGGAATTCACTCCCAGAGGAGGCTCGGTTGGCCCCCACCCTCCTGTTGTTTCGATGTTTCTGTAAGACCTGGCTATTCTGCCAGGATTTTGGCGAGAGTGGGGCTGGGTAGGGGGGTAGGGTTTGGGAGGAAGGGTGAGTTTTATGATTTGTTTTAAAATTTGTTGATTTGTTTTTAAATGTTTTATTGTTACATTTTTTGTGTTGTTTGCTGCCCCGAGCTGCCTTTGGGCAGGAGGGGCGGGATATAAGTTTTAAATAAATAAATATAAATAAATAAATTATCCCAAGCCTCTCCAAACCCTATCCCCTCCTGCCAAATGCCTGGCTGAATTTTTTTTTAAAAAAAGGTCTTAGATTGCCTCTGGAAGATGAGCAGGCTCAGGCTTAGATGAACTGCTAGCAGAAGGGAGTTCCATAATTGTGGAGCAACTACTGAGATCGTCTCTCTGCACTCCCTTGCTGTGTGAACTTGATGGGCAGATAGTACATACAAGAGAGCATTCCACGTTGACCTCAGAGGCCGTGATGGGGCATAGGGGATGAAGTAGACTTTCACATATGTGGGACCCAGGCCGACTAGGGCTTTATAGGTCACAACTAAGACCTTGAATTTTGCCCAGAAAACTACAGCAAGCCAGTGCAGATTCTGGAGCACCAGTATAAGTGGATCCTGGTGATCCACCCCCAGCTGAAGGGCCACCACATTCTGCACCAGCTGCAGTTTCCAAACAGTCTTCAAGGGCAGCCCCAACAATGGGTCTTATGAGATTTTATCTCAGTTTCCTGAGGCTCTGGGTCTTCAGTCTCTCCTCACAGGTCATTTGACGGGCATTTCATTCAGTATTAACACTCAATATTCATTTCAAATCTAGCACGAAACCATGTTCAGAGTGTTGTATGAAACCATTACCACTTCCTGTGCTACTTGATGATACGTTGTAGAGGTGAAATAGTTATTTGCATTGATATTGATAACCAGGGACCTGTGTTCACTGTGTTTTCCCCACTGGCAATAATGGGGAAAACTTGGTGCATAATGGTCCCTCTAACCATCGGATTTCTGGTAACTAAACAGCACCAACAATGATTGCTTACAGACTAGTAATCATTTATAAACTGATGGTTTAACCAAGTTACAACATTTCATTTTGTGTTTTCCCACTTTGTGCTGCTACCCTGTTGTTGTGTGGCTGTTTTCCCATCCATTCCGCAGTGATCGGCTAGTTCCATTTGCTCATAATTCCTTTCTTGTTTACCAAGGGCCCTAGTTTCAAGTTTAACTCAGTTTCCCATTGGTTACTGATTCAAATCTGATTGGTGCAGCTTTGCTCTTGGTCAAGGTGTGCCTATGGACTGGTGTGGATGCCACAGCCAATATAACTTTGGGATTGGACCAGAAATTGGCAGAAAAAGTCAGTAAGATGGTTAAATGGTACATCAGTTACTCAATAACAGTAAATCAGCTTTGCAGTTACCCAGTAACAGTCTTAACTGGTGTTTGGGATAGTCGGCTAACTAGATACTGATCACTTAACCGACTGACTATCCAGAATTGTGGTTACTAACATTACGGAACTGGTTATCTGTTTCAGCTCTAATCCCTTGTTCTCTGCCACCTGAAGCAAGGGATGGGGCTGCTAAAATGCAGAGGAACCAACCCCTTGTGTGAATGCATTTCCATGGAGCAAGACAAACACAGATTAAGGAATAAGTGGTAAGTTTGCAAGGGGGTTGTTAGGGCTGAGATGAGAATCAATTGATTCTCGTGAGAATCTCACAAGACTCGAGAACCATTAGGAAGATCTGGCTGGGCTCTCGCCAACAGTTTGAGGTTCTCATAAGAATCTTGCTAAAAAAAACCAACTGT
>QEPC01009285.1:1038847-1081527 GCA_003113815.1 Sphenodon punctatus
GTCTCTCCCCCAGCTCCTGTCTCTCAGATTGTAAGCCCTAGGGGCAGGGACCGTGTCTATTTTATTACTTTGTAAAGTGCCAGGTACACTGCTGGCGCTATATAAATGTTTGTTAATAATAATAATAACATATACACACACTCACTCACACACACACCCTATCACAGTTGCACAACATATGCTATTTCCTCTCTGCACACATGCACCATTGGTTTTAGTTTGTATACATGCACACAATTACCTACTCATACGCTCACATCTACATCCCATATCATATATAAATCACCCACAACATCACATACGCAACATTTCAGATACCACCCATTCACATTCATACACACATAACTACCCACACAAACCCTCAGTTTCGGGATCTTGCCAAAATGGAAAGGATTCAGAGGAGAGCAACAAAGATGATCATTGGTCTAGAATGCAATTCATATGAAGAAAAGCTTAGGGGTGCCATAAAAAACATGGAGGGTATTTGTTCTCCATTGCTATTGAAGATGGGACAAGAAGTAATGGGTTAAAATGAAAGGAAGGTGGGTTGAGATTAAACATTAGGGAAAACTTCCTAATTGTTAGATCAGTTCAACAGTGGAGCAAGCTGCCTAGAGAGATTGTGGGATCGCCTTCTCTGGAGCTTCTTAAGAAAAGACTGACAGGTGTCTGTCAGGGATACTTAGGGTATTCTGCCTCAGGGCAGGGGCTTGGACTATATCAGTGTTTCTCAAATCGTAAGTGTGCAACATACACTCAGTTCCCACACAACACACACTACCATTGGTTCACACACACACACACACACACACACACACACACACACACACAACCATACACGTTTAACCTCCCACCTTCATCCCACATAACACATCACTATGAGTGCCACAAACACACTTCCTCACAACCCAAACCCACATTGCACCTCCCCGCCCCCCCCAACAAAATCCCCACTCAGTGAGGAGTGAGAATCCTCCAAGAGCCAGCAGCCAAGGCTGAAACATCCTTGTGACTAAATGAGCAGCTAATCCCATTTAAGATGGGCCTGTTTGTTTGCACCGCACTTGTTTGATTTAGATTGTTTTTATCCTCCCCCTGAGCAAACTCGTGAGCTGCCGCTTACTCTCGCCTGACATGGGGCGAGGAGATTGGCAGGCTGTGAGCTCACACAAACACCCGCGCCGCCTAATATAGTCTTCCAATTATCTTTTAATTTCACTCCTGTCTTCATTTGTTTATTTCACTTCTTCTGGGTTTCCCCCCCCCCCCTTTGTAAGACAATTTATTTCACTCTGAGTTGGTGATCACGGCTCTGGGAATCACCACTCACCTGCCACACTGAAGCAAGGGAGTTTCATGACTTTGAGGTTGTCTTCTCTCTTCAGTCTCCATTATAGAGCATGGCATTGCTGAAGGTCACCAGCATCCCCACAGACAGGAATGGGGGGAAGAAAGGGGGAAAGAATGCCTCCCTGCCTATTCCTTTCCTGGAGTTCTCAACAAGAACATAACAAATCTTTGGGAATGAATAATGGCAAAAGCCCACATTGAGGATTGATTCACACAACACCCTTCCCTCTTGCAAACGATGTGTTCCTAACTGTGTTTGCTTTGTCCAGAAGCAATAAATGCACACAGCTGCGGCTACACCTGCATTTCCATGGCCCACTCTTTGCATCAACTGGCAAAAAAACAAAAGCTAAGGGGCACAGGCAGTGGTAAGGATTTCACTTAACACTCCAATTATAGGTTTGTGCCACTCCCAACTCTAAAAGAGAGGGTGTTTTTAAACAAGATACTACCACGCTTTGCCACACAGAAACCACTCATTCAACCGCCCATCTGAAGATGGGGTGGGTGGGAATGCATGCTCCCGTGAACCACGCAGCACCCACCCATGGCCATTCACGGGGCACTGCTTGGAGTGCCCTGTACAGGGAAAGCCAAAAAAGTACGTGACAACAGGCGCCCATTCATCCCCGTTCCACCCACACCAGCAGACAGGTCCCCCTCAGTGGATGGGGGATACGGCCTTTGCAGGTCACAGGAACTGACTGCGAGTATTGGAGAGTCTGGTTCCCCAGTGCTCACAGCTGGGACATGTCAATTTCAAAGGCCAGCCTGGCACGCTTTCCCCTCCCTCATGGTCCATGGCAGCGGAGTGCAAGGCAGATGCCATGGTAACCACCACCCTGGAAGCCGCCTGTTAGAATCCCTTCCCACTCACTCCACCAGAGTGGCTGCTCCGCAGCTGTACCACTCAGCAGACATGGAACCCCACCACCAAGCGTACTTGTTTAAAACCACATTGCTTGTTTGTTTACTCAAATGTATATGCCACCCTTCACGTAGAGGTACAGGACAGCTTACAATCCATAAAACAATAAAATTCAAGCAATAAGAACTCCCACCCTCACCTCAGACCACCCACCCTTCCCAACAACCCTACCCAAAAACCCAACCAACCCCTATCCCCACCCACCAAATGCTTTTTCATATAGAAACATTTTACACCACCTCCAGAAGATGCTTAGGCTTGGGCTCAAGCAGACCTCCTGGGGAAGGGAATTCCAGCAGCAGCCAAGAACGCCCTCCTGCACACCCCTGTCCTACAAACAAGGGTAACAGATGGAACCTGCAAGAGGGTGCTCCTGGCCGGCCGTATGGACCACAAGCCCACAATGGGATGTCACTTTGCAGGACAGGCAGTATTTCAGATATATGGGACCCAGACCATTTAGGGCTTTAAAGGTCAAAAACAGCACTTTAAATTGTACCCAGAAAGCTATAGGTAGCCAGTGTAATGTGCTCCCAGCGACCCATCCCCGAAAGGAGTCAAGCCATCACAATCCGCACCAGCTGCACCTTCTGAATAATCAGCAAGCGCAGCCCCATGTAGAGCGCAAGAGTTGTGTGAATAAGGCCTTAATCTGTGTTTGTATTGACCAGTAGAAATGCACTCACACAGTTGCTGATTGTCCTACATTTCACTGCCCTCTCCCTACTTCCCCATGTTATTTACCACAATGCAAAGGGGGTATGGGGAAATGCTCTTGTGATATCCCTGCATACAATATGTTCTGAAAGCAGCATGGACTGAAGGAAGAAGTCCCTATCCCAGGACTCTCTGGCCATAGCTCTATGGTCAGTGGGAGGTAGGAAGTGACAAACAGGAAATGATGGGTCAGGGACTGAAGCTTGGGTCCAGGTTATTTATTATTATTTATTTAATTTTTTTTACATTTTTACCCCTGCCTAGGGCAGCTTACAACATCCTTGTCAGCAAACCATTTTCATCAAGTGGCAGAGAACAAGTGAACATCAAGGAGCACAGGAAGGGGTAAGGACTTCACACAACTCTCAGGTCACCTTCACAAGGAAAGCTGACAAAGAGAAGGGCCCATGACAGCTTCTCCTGTGGGGAAAGGTGTAGATGAGGGGTGGGGAATCTTCAACCCACATGTCAAATCTGGCCCATGTGGCTAGCTCTCTGTTTGCTCAAGGGGTTTATAATCTGGGAGAGACAAAGGAGCAGAGACAAGTTGGAGGAGTACTTAGTGAGAGACAGGGCTAGGTTCACAAACTTGAGAAGCCACAGATGGGTGATTTCAGACAGACTCCTGATTCACCACAGTGGATTCCCAGCAGTGGCGAGCCAAACAACCACCCCCCATGATCCAGGAAGGCCCCGAACAGACGTGATGGGAGTGGGACCACGGCAGGGAAACAGCCCGATGGACCACAGTCCGAGTCAGCGCAACAGACGTGACGCTGATTCCGGGCCGTGATCAAAACACTCAGAAAGCACCGGGGAGGGGCGGGAGGCAGACATGGCCGACTGAGGGCAAACGACGCCAGAAGAGCCAAAAGGAAATGCTCACACAAGGGAAATGGGAAGGGAGGGGGAGGAGGGAGAAGAGCGGCTGAGGCGGTACACACAACAGGCACTGAGACAATGAGGTTACAGTGGAACACACAGCACAAACACACGCCCGGGCGCGTACACACCCACACAGGAAAGGAAAGGAAGGGGGAACACAGCGGGACAGACAACACACATGGCACAACGGGCACAGGGGGGGAAAGGGGGACCCGGGGCCAGGGAAGTGGGGGGGTCGGCCCGGGGGCAGGTCAGGACACGGGGAACAGCAGCCAGAACACCCACAACAGCACAGCCCTCACGGGCAACCCCACAGCTACACAGTCACCCCCAGAACAGGGGGACCCCTCGGGGCACAGCACAGGCACAGGGGGAGGCCACACGGACCAGGGAGCAGCCCGGGAATGGTCCAGGAACCAGTCAGGGACCTCATGCACCGGTGAGGGTGCAATGAATGGGATGGAGGCGAGCTGGAGCTGAGGAGCAGTGCAGCCAGCACACACACACACACACATGAGAGGAGGCCGGGAGGTGCAGTCCGGGGACCCCGGAACCCCACAGTCACAGAGTCACCCAAGTGGCGTGGGGGGGCACAGACACAGGAGGGATCGCCTCCGGGCTATGAAGGACAGCAACACCCAGGGTGCTGGGAGCCGACTCGGAGATCAGGACACAGCCACAGGAGAAGGCAGCCGTGGAGGGGAACAACAGTTGCAGAGGCGGACAGGGGGGCCCCATGGAGGGGGCCCAGAGCCACAGGCAGGGGCAGCAGAACCCCAGGAACCAGACAGCACAGCAGCAAGCCCTGGACAGCATGGAAGGACCGGGCAGCGACCCATGGCATCAGGGCAGAGGCGGGAGCTCACAGCGGGGCCAGCATCCAGGTCCTGGAAGGCATAGGGGCCTCACAGCCAGCTGCAGGGGGCCACGAAGGGGCCCGGGGCCGGGTGGCCCACCAGATGCACGAAGTGGGGCCACTGGAGCATGCCCCGATGGTATCCCAGCGCAGACATGTGGTCGGCAATGAGGTAATACACTCAAAGGGATCCTGCATGGCGAGCCCCACCTGGACATCGGAGCGGGACCACACACCAGCCAGTGCCGTCAGCTCCGCCTTGGTGGGCTCCGAAAAGCCATAGTCAGCATCTGGGGGCCATGGAAGGTGACCGAGCTCCAACAGGTGGTGATAGACTGCCCCACACGACCGCCGGTACCCATTGGCCCTGTGAACACAGCCAAAGAAGGATACGGCCAGGGCAGGGCCCCCCTCCACCAGACAGGCTATGTAGGTGGCCAGGCTGCACACAGGGAGGGCAGACATGGTCTCCGCCACCGACCACCTCACATGCGAGCACCTCCTCTCCAGGATGCGCCCATCGGGAAAGGGACGGAGGCCCAGAATCTCCGCATGCAGCTGGCTATCGCGGGCGCTTGCCTCATAGCCAAAGTAGCGCAGGCCGGAGCTCAGATTCGCATAGGCACTTGTGAGGTTGTCCGGGCAGCTCAGGAGCAATTGCATGGTTGGGGAATGCCACAGGTTACACAGGGCCATGGTCTTGCAGAAGGTCCAGCTATGGGGGGGCACAAGGGGTGGTGTGGCCTGCGAGCCCTGGGGAAGCGCTGCCAGTCACGGCCCAGCAAGTGGATGATACTAAATGCAAGGAAAGAGGGGCCCCACAATCCCTGGAGGGATGGGAGGGGAAGCAGGGGAGCTCCAAGGCCAAGCGATAAGGCCAGAGGCTGCAACATGGCACGGCGAACGAGCGCGGTGTGGGGTGCAGACCCAGCCCAGCTGCTGGAATCAAGCACACAGACAGGACAGCCTATACACTAATCAGGGTGGCGAGGACACCAGGCAGCCAACACAGAGAGGTGGGAGGTGATGACAGCAGGAATGCAGCTGCTGCCCGCATGCCTAGGCGCAGGCTGGACCATGAGGAAGGCCCCGTGCAGGGACTGCAGATGTGCGCAATGGGACAATCCCCTGCTGCCCACCCTGGGCACCCTGCAGGAGCTGGGCCAGCCGGCCATGGGGGGGCAAAGGCGACCCGGGCCCCCCTGCCCGGTCGCGACCTGGGGGTGGGGCACCACAGGCACCATCCTATAATGGGTGCGGCTCCAACCCACCCAGGGCACCATTCACCATGGAGCTGGGACAGCTGGGTGCCTTCGGGATACACATAACAGTCTGCGCAGAGTGGTACCTCTCGAACATGGGCCTTCTGCGCATCCAGACCGCAGAGGTGCACCTGGCCACCCGGCTGTGGGTGTGCATGGCCAGGAGTGCTGCTAGAGCCCGGAGAGCCCACCATAGGCGCAGGCGCTCCCTGGCCCGGCTCAGGGCCCTGCGGGTGTCCGGGACGGACCGACGGGCCCTCCTTCTCGCCCAGGAGCGGGCTGCTGTGCTCCGTTAGGTGTCTGACCGCCTCCACTGCCGGAGGGAAACCATGGGCCGTGCTGTTCAGCTCGCTATGCCCATGGCCCGGCTGGTATGGGTCACGGAGTGGGCACAGGGGTGGTGGGCCAGGGCGCTGGCCCAGTGGGACGAGGCTGCCTGGAGAGTGCACTTTCGGATGGATAGGCGCATCCTCCTGCGACTCGCGGAGCTGTTAACGCCCTGGCTAGAGTGGCAGCACACCCCCATGCGGGCCCCCATTCCCATGGTCCAGTGGGTGGCCATCGGGGTCTGGGCCCTAGCAAGTCCCGACTCCTGCAGGTCCGTCTCGCAGCACTTTGGTGTCAGGGTGAGCACCGTTGCCGGGATCCTGCGAGACATCTGCGAGGCGGTGGTGGGTGTGCACCTGGACTGAGCAATTCAGCTGGTGGACCAGGAGGCCGTGATGGCTGGCTTCATGGCTGGAGGATTCCCAAACTGCATGGGCACCGTGGACGGGACCCATATTGAGATCCTCCGCCCATCTGATGGGGAAGCCATGGAATCTGTCAACCGACATGGGTATCACTCCCTGCAGCTGCAGGCGGTCGTGGACCACCAGGGGCGGTTCATAGACATTTACACAGGCCACTCTGGGCGTAGCCACGATGTCTGGATCATGACCATCTCTCCCTTCTATCCCCGGATGTACCACAGGGACTTCGCGGACATGGGGATGACCCGGATTGAGGGGGTGCTGATGCCCCCCTGCATCCTGGGAGACCCGGCCTATCCCCTCAACCGGTGGCTGATGAAGGCATACCTGGTCGCCAGGAACCCTGTGGAGGCGCTGTACAATACCCGCCTGTGTGCAAACAGGACCATGGTCGAGAGGGCCTTTGAGGCCCTCAAGCAGCACTGGAGGTGCCTTGCGGGCTGTCTGGACTACACGGTGGAGACCTCAGCCCTGGTGATCGGAGCCTGCTGTGTGCTGCACAATGTGTGCGAGACCGATGGGGCTGCCCTCAACTACCCCATGCCCCGGCGCCCTCCCGGCCTCGTGCCTCTCTATGTGAATGCTGAGAACCCGACGGAGTACCGATACAGAAAGCACATCCAAGCTGCCCTGGCTTGGTGGATCAGCCGGGAGGCCAAGGTGTGAGGCTGTGCAACACCGTCTCCACTACCCCAGGGCCCCCACCTGAACTCTGGGCGCGCCCCTGGACACCCCCAGCCCTGGGCCCATGCATTTATGAAGGACTGCGACTGTGGTGCCCATGCATTTATGAATACCTCCTACCATTTACTCCACCATCACCACCACCACCTCCCGGTGCCATCCCCCCCCTCAGGCTGCATGCCCCCTTCCCCCCTGTCCCCAGGGCCTCCCTCTCAGCTGCCCTGTGGCTGCCGTGGGGCTCTGGGAGCTCCTCTCCCCCCCGCTGTCTGTGTCCTGGGAAGCCTCGGTGTCCTGAGAGGCAGGCGTTGTTGTGAGGGCGGATGGACCCAGGGCTGGAGGGAGCCCCCTGGGCAGCTTCTCCCTCCGGAGGTCTACCAGGACTGGTAGGCGGATGCGCGGGCCCAGTGGGCGTGCTGGCGGCTGGGGCAGTGGCAGAGGTGGTGGGGGTGCCGAGGGGCCGGGCATCAGGGCCGGGGCAGGCAGGTTGCCCAGCGGGGCAGCGGCCATCACATAGGCGCTCATGGTCCCTGCATGCAGGAGCAGTGAGGTGCCAATGTCATGGGACCAGTCCATCTTGGTGAAATGCTCCCTCACCATCTGGTCGATGGCCTGTTCCAGCCGCCCAAACGCCTCCACCTGCCTGCTGTGCTCCCGGTGCTCCCGCCTCCATTTGAGGTGCACCTACGGCTGCAGCCTCCGGTCCCTCACCTCCACTTGCTGCACAGCCGTCTGTGGCCGCCTCCATGCAGTCGATGACCGCTATCATCACTCACCCTATGTCCTCTGCCTGCTCCTCCCTCCGGAGCTGTACCCATGCATGGTGCTCCCTCATCTGCTGCGCTGGGGGCACGGGGCTGGCTTGCTGGCACCCGTCGGATTGCCCTGTTGGGGTGCACATCAGGGGTTGGTTAGGTGCCCCGGCCTCCCTCCCACCCATCCCGTGCCACAGCTGAGGGGTCCTGGGTCCCTCCCCCCCTTGGGTGGCCAGCGTGTGCTCTCCCCCAGTGGCCCCCTGCCTCCAGGCCCCCTATCCCCCGCACCGCATGGGCTGGGTCCCCCTGCCCCACCTTCCCTGGCCCCCTCTCCCCCCACTCATCGAGTGGCCTCACCTGGGACCTCTGGCTGCTCCTGGGGCTGCTCACCGCCATCCCCCTCGCCTGCCTGTCCCGGGTGCCAGGGCGTGCCATGACCTGTGACAATATGGGGCAGTTGGGACGGGGGTAGGCGGAACGTGACCCCTGGCGGTCCCCTGACCCCCTTTCCATTGTTTGAGGTGTCAGGGGTTGCTGGGGGCAGCCCCGTGACTGGTGTACCCCCCTTCCCCTCTCAGCCCATCCCATCTGGTCCCCCCCCAGCCGCTTGCTTACCCTCGATGTCGGTGTCTGAACCCTTCGAGGCTGGCCCCTCGGTGTTGCTGCAGTCCCCCTGTGTCCCCTGGCTGGGGGCAACCTGTGTGCCAGCCTCAGATCCCCCCGTATAGGACATCAGGTGGGGACTCTCAGGGCTGGTGCACGAGGAGGGCCTGCTGGTCCCCGAGGTCCTGAGGCGTTCCTCTTGGGGGGCGGGGCCTCTGGAGCCAGTGCCTTCTCACGGGGCGGCAAGGGGAGGGGGTACCTCAGCCCGTTCCCTGTCCTGGACCACAGTGCTCCTCACGAGGTGCGGGGCAACTATGGATCTCTTCATGTGGAGGATGCGGTCCAGGGCGTCATAGTAGGGGGTGGTCCGGGCTCCGTGGCCAGACCGCCGGTTGTTGTCCTTAATGGCCTTGTACCCCCTCTTGAGCTCCTTGACCTTTGAGCGGCACTGGGCCACTGTCCTGTGGTGCCCCGCGGCCTCCACGTCCCTCATGCTCTCCTGGTACATGTGCTCATTCCTCTGGTTGACCGCTAGCTCCAGCTGGTGCTCCAGAGTCCCCAGATCCTGATGAAGTCCTGGGTTTCCTTGTGCCCCCATTGCCCCCCTCAGTAGTACGGCCGTCTCCTGCATGGGCCCTCCTGGTCCTGGTCCTCCTGCTCCTCCTCCTCCAAATGCCCTCTGCCCATCTCCTCCGGGGGCTCACAGGCCCATTTCTGTGTCTGTGGGTCATAAGGGGGGGCAGTTGATTGCCGGGTTGCCTCAGCCCCACGGCCCTTCCCCTTTCCCCCCTCCTGCCGGCCTGCCCCCCCTTGTTGCCCCTGTGCCACTACCCCCCCTTTGCTCCGCTTACCCATTTCCAAGGTGCCTCGTCCCCCGGGCCAGTTGTCATCTCCGGGGCAACCTGTTCTGGCTGCTTCTGCTGCTGCTGCTCTCCCTCCACCGCCTCCAGGTGCAGCATGACCTCCTCCCCCGCCTGCGCCTCCTCCACCTTCTCCTCCTCCTCCCTTGCTCTCTCGCCCTCCGCTCTCCTCTCCCTTCTGCCTCGCTCCATCCCACCACGTCCCCCTGCTGCTGTGTGCCCTTTAAATCTCCCTCCCCTGCCTGTGTTGTTGCTCGTTGCCTGGCAGTGACGCTGCGTGCTTTGTCCCTGGCTGGGGATCATTTTGCTTGATTCCGACTGGTGGTTGCCGTTCAGTCGTTACATTTTGTTGTTTCCCGGTGGGAATTGCTTTGACCACCCTTTCGGAGATGGTCTGGGCTGAACCTCTGGAAGGGTGGTTATTTTTGTCCCCTGCTGGGGATTGTCTGTGGTGTACATCTGGCACCTGCCGAACAGACGTTCAGGGCCCTTTGGCCCCACTGCGGGGTTGTGTGTGATACACTGTCGTTGACTATGATCTCGTAACGTCTGAAAACACCCGATGTATGTGCCTAGCTTTGTTGCAGTTAATCTAGTAGAGACAGATAGGAAATTATTATTATTATTATTATTATTATTATTTTACCTCACACTTCCCGCCAAAGGTGGCTCCGGGCAGCTTACAATATTAAAATATAAAATACAGATATAAAACAACAAAAAATACAAAAACATAAAATACCCCACAACCCTACACCATCCCACCTGACCCCTCTCCACCCCAGCTCCCCAACCTCCTAACTCACCCCTACCCCGCTCAACAACCCCTTTCCCCTAACCCCCACTGCCAAACAGCCTTGTGAATAAAACCATTTTGCGTTGCCTCCTAAAGGCGCGCAAGGCTGGACACGAAAGAACCTCCCAGGGGAGGGAGTTCCATAGCAGCAGAGTGGCAACCGAAGACACCCTCCTTGTCATGGAGACCAAGTTAAAACTGGTACCTCCAGACAGGTGTCCCTGGCCAACCACAAAGGCCACAACTGGACATGGTAGGCCAGGCGATCTTCCAGATAAGTGGGTCCCAAGCCATTTAGGGCTTTAAGGGTCAAAAACAGAACTCTGAATTGTGCCCCGAAGACAATAGGCAACCAGTGCAGATTCCAGAGCACTGGTGTTATGTGCTCTTGGTGACCTGCCCCCATAAGGAGCCAGACCACTGCATTCTGCACTTCCGAACAGTATGCAAGGCCAACCCCAAATAGAGCGCCTTGCAGTAGTCTAGCCTCAAGAAGGCATGGATGATGGTTTCCAGATCTGAATCAGAAAGAAAAGGCCACAGCCTTCTCACCAGACGGAGTTGATGAAAAGCACTCCTAGCCACCGCTACCACCTGGGATTCCAGGCACAGCAACAGATCCAGGAGCACCCCAAGGCTGCAATCCTGAGTGACCAGTGGAGCCCAGACCCCATCAGTAATGGGGGTCCCAATCACCCTCAAGTCACAAGGCTGACCAACCATCATCAACTCAGTTTTATCAGGATTCAACCTCAGTCGACTCACCCTCATCCAGTCCTCCATGCAGCCAAGCAACGGGTAAGCACCAACACTGCAGGATCTGGGTCAGATGAAAAAGCGAGAAAGAGCTGGGTGTCATCAGCATACTGCACCAGCATACTGATAACACCTCACTCCAAACCTCCAAATTACCTTGCCCAGCAGCTTCATAAACACATTGAACGGGGGGGGGGGCAAGATGGAACCCTGCAGGACCCCACAGGTGATGATCAGCAATTGTCCATCACCACCCGCTGAGACCTCCACGACAGGAAAGAGCAAAACCACTGAAAACCAGTCCTGCACACCCCCACCAGGTCCCGCAGTCAAGTCAAACAACGCCTCATGATCAATAGTGTCAAAAGCCGCTGACAGATCTAATAGGATAAACAGGGTAGAATTCCCTATGTCTATTTCCAGGCGTAGATCACTGACCAAAGCCACAATGACAGCCTCTATGCCATATCCAGGACAAAAGCCAGACTGAAAGGGGTCCAGGAATCCGATAGCATCCAGATGGGCCTGGACTCTAGAGCTGACGCGCCACCCACTCAATAACATTCCCTAAAAATCTCTGGGGGATTTATCTACTGCCCTTGACTGGGGCCCTACTGTCCTCAACCACCAAATCTCCTGAAAAGGGGGTGGGGGGTGGGAAATGGGGACAGACACTAAGTGCTTCCCCCAACATTCCCGATGGCAAACCTTCTCTCCCCCCCACCCCATACCTCCCCATGCCCCACACGACCTCCATGGCTGCTCCTCACTCGTTCCCAAAGCCCTAAATGGACAGATGACTGGGGAGGATCCGCCAAGCCCAGCACCCCAGGAGGCAGAGTCACAAGGGGTGCAGAGGGGGACAACCGCCCACCCACCCCTCATCATTCCCCCAACCCATTCATTTCTCCCCTCTCCCTACAGGAAAACCCCCCTCTCACCAGGGGACCCTGAACAGGGAGCCTGTCACACCCTCTTACCCCATACTTGTACCCCACTCACACAGGGGGGGCTGTGACATTTCCTCCCACCCCCTTCCCCTATGCCCATACCCCCCTCTCATAGGGGGGCTGAGACACTCCCACCCACCCCTCTCACGTTGGGGGCAGGGCAACCCCTCCATGTACCTGCCCATACGCCCCCCCCCCATCTTACAGGGGTGTAATGACACCATACCCCACTCCCAACCCTCCATATTTAAACTCCTTTCTTCCCCACAAAACCCATACCCCTCCCACCCAGACAGTCCCGCCACCCCTACCACCAAACAATCCTAAAAACAATTTAAAAACAATTCACAATAAAACCTCACCCCCCACCCCCAGCCCCAAACAGGCCCACAAACAGCCTACTAACAGCTGCCAACTGCAGGAGGGCACCAGCTTTTGCAGGTCCTGAAGGGTGGGGGTGGGGCAAGCCCTGGTTTTTCCAGCAGTCCTTCCCCCCAGAAACACACCCAGAGAGGGAGACGTGCACATAGGGAGAGACAGGAATATATCCATGACGTTGTGAAGCCAAAAGGGTGCACGCTTAGCTTAATTACAGGAGGGGAGAAGGGAACCGTGAATGAAAGACACTAGAGAGAGCATCACTGACCAGTCTGCAGATGTGAGGAGCAAGGGAAAGTCTAGTGGACAAGAAAGGTTTTCAGGAAGGATTTGAAGATTGAGAGGGAGGGAGCAGTGTATGTGGTCAGGAAAGGAGTACTAGGCATAGAGAGTAGCGTGGGAAAGGGGGCAAAGGCAGTTCAGGGACTAGGAAACGTGGGAGTGGATGAGGGTGGTGGTAGAGGAGGAGCAAAGATCCCAGGTGGAAATGTAGCAAGAAACAAGCGAGAAAGATAAGGGGGAGCACGATCATGAAAAGCCTTGAACAAAGCACTTAGGTGCCTGCTTTCTCCACGAGATGGTGTCCCTTCAAGGTCAGTCTGGGGTCACACTGACCTGGCAGTGGATAAGAAGTTTTTCACTGCTTCTTGTGCTGTCCTGTGAGGAGAAACCAAAAGACTTTTCTCTCTGTGACTTTCAATCCATCGCAGCTCACGGTCTCACTACCAAAGTGAAAATGAGGTGCCCTGTTGTGGAGAAAAAAAGAAGTCATAAAAATTGCTCCGGACATAAATGTCTCCAGGCTGCTTTGGAAGCTATTTTTAGCTCTCTCTCCCCTCTTTTGTTTTTTACTTCCTTGTAGTGTGCCTCTCTATTTACCAGTCTTAATAATATAAACCCTGTGTGGCTAGCTCTCTGTTTGTCTATTGCTGCCTATTTTGCACCTGAGTCCAGCCCGGCCCACCTTACTCAAATATGCAAAGCTCCTATGGAAAGCAGACACTTGCCTACCCAAGCTGCCAGCTGGGAGCTGGCGGAGATCTACCTGTCGCCAGATAAAAGTCACCTTGCCTCAATCTCTCCCGGTAGGGGTGCCTGAAAGAGAGAGAGAGAGAGAGAGAGAGGCCTGTCCGCCTAGAGCTGGTCTCCGCTTGGCAATCATTAATCGGATTCTTCACATTCCTGAGCGCTGGCTTGATATGGAATAATGATCAACGCTGCAGAGGTGAGTGGGGACTGGCACTCAGACATGCAGCTGGCAGGGAAGCTGGCCCTGTCCGCGGTGGCTGCACTGCTCTTGCTGACTTTGGCTTATAGATTCTATAAGTCCCGAACAGCTGCCAGCTCCCCTGAAAGAGGAATCATCAAAGCTGATACTGTTAAAGTTGCAGGGCAAAAGGAAAACTCTGTTCCAGATGGGTCCGAAGCAGGGGAAGCATTTCAGGGACTGAGCTACAGACAAGTCAGCAGCAATGGGGTGAGGCAGAGAGGTGGCAAAGCCAATCAAACTGTGCATCTGGGTGGAACCTTCACTGCAGGAACACAGGAACCACAAAGCACGCCTCCCAGCAGAGATCAAAACCTGCCGAATGGGGAGGAGGAGGAGGAGAAGGGAAAAGAAACTAGACTGCAGGTCAGCGAATCACAGCCAGACAAGAAGTCTGCCCTGGAGGAGAAGGAGGAGGGGAAGGCTGTGCGTACAATCCTGAGCTCTACGGCAGGTGGGGATGAGTGGAAAGCAGCAGCCGGAGCTGATCTAGGGGGTAAGCAAAACTTTTTCACTCTGGTTGGCCCAGTTAGCAGCTCTGATGATGACAGCAGGGAGTCTGGCTCGGCCATAGGCTCTGATCAATTGCAGCTTTGCCTCAGCTCTTACAAGGACCGATTAGGGACAGGTCTCGAGCCAGGCACTGGGAACGCACCTTTCCCTAACGCAGGGAAGGAACAATACACAGGAGAGATGAATGAACCTTTGGCCTGGATCCAAGAGGCCCAGGCTGATCAGGAAAGAACCCAGACCATCCAGGCCACTTCGGACATGGGGCTAGCAATAAAACAGAGTGATGAGCACTCAGATGCCTCCTACGTTTTCTCCTCCGTTGCAAAGATTCAAGTGAAGGAAAACTATATTAAAGAGAAGCAGTCCAAGGATGACAGAGATGGACAGCCAACAGCCTCAGGAACTGGCTTGCGAGGCAAAGTCTATGATTACTATTTCCAATCCACCTCCCATTCTGTGTCAAAGGGAAGACCGTACCCATATGCCACCCCAGGTACAGAGGCATTTTATGATCCATCCATAGTTAATGAGGAGCTGCAGAATTATGAGACATGGCTACAAAAATCCAAGCACCAAGAAGTGACCCATGATTCTGCAACAAGAGAGGAGGATGAGGCTCCATCCACAGCAGCCTCTCTGCCCACCTTCCCCAGCACCAAGCCTCTAAAAGATGAGGCAGGATGCTTGGAGTCAGACTGGGAGGGTGCAACTCAGATAGACAGCTCCTTCCCAGCTCTCCAGAAGCCACCAGCACTAGGACGCAGCTTCAGCAGGAAAGACAGCTTCCTCCAAATCGCAGAGAATCCTGAGCTGCAAGTGCAGATGGATGGATTCAGTGCTTCAGCATCTCCCGATATGCCACCTCTCAGCCCCCTGCACTCTGGTTCTGTCGCGTCACTGGTGGGTTCCATGCACAGCCTTCATGCCAACATAAGTGAGAACCCCAAAGTAGAGAATGTGGCGGGTGCTAACTTCTTCCAAGTCCCATTAAGCCTTGAGTCATCTGTGGACATTCACCTGGATCTGGGGAACTGCTATGATGTCCTGTGTGTGGCCAAGAAGCAGAAACTGGATGGCCTCAAGGAGGCAGCTTACAAGGTCATGAGCGACAATTACCTCCAGGTGCTGAGGTGCCCATCTATTTATGGGCGCCTCAATGCCATGGAGAGGGATCTGATTCTCCAGAGGAGGATGAAGGGCAGAAAGTACGTAACCGTGGCAGATATCAGCACACAAGAGCATAGCGTTCACTCTAGCAGGCTCTGTTACTATGATGACCAAGGCGACACCTGGCATCACCTGACCCATATACCTTTGGAGGCCATCTCCAGAGGGTGCGCCATGTGTAGCATGTTCAATTACCTCTTCATGGTGGCCGGCTGCAAAGGACCATGGCGGCACCAGAAACCCTCAAATAAGGTCTTTTGTTACAACCCCATAACCAACATCTGGAGGGAAATCTGCCCCCTAAACCAAGCCAGACCTCAATGCAAGCTGGTGGCACTGGACGGTTATATCTATGCCATCGGTGGAGAGTGCCTGTACACTGTGGAGAGATATGACCCACGTGTGGACCGCTGGACCTTCTCTGCACCTCTGCCCAATGACACATTTGCTGTGGCCCACATCGCCACAGCATGCGGTGGAGAGATCTACGTCACGGGAGGCACCTTGCGTTACATGCTACTCCGCTATGTCTGCCGCTCAGACACATGGAAGGTCAGCCTTACTGGTGGCAGCAAAGACAGAACCACTGAGATGGTCACTGCCAATGGCTTCATCTACCGCTTTGACCTCAACCGCAGTATGGGCATCAGCGTCTACCGCTGCAGCGCCAAGGCCAAGCTGTGGTATGAATGTGCCACCAACCGTATGCCCTACCCAGCCTGCTTCCAATGTGCTGTTGTCGACAACCTGATCTATTGCATCAGCCGGCAGTTCAACATCCGCTTCCTAGCTGATTATGTCTCACCAAGGTTTGGGGTCAAGGAGTTACAAGCGTTTCCTTCTGCGAAAGGAACCCTCTTCCCTGTTGTTCTTATGCTGCCGGACAGAGACACAGTGCAAACAAGGGTCTGACATGAAGCTAAGCCTGTCTCTCCCTCACCCCCCCTACTAATTATTAATTATTAATTATTATTATTATTATTATTATTATTATTATAAGCATTTATATAGCGCCAGTGATGTACCTGGTGCTTTACAGAGAATAAGATAGACACGGTCCCTGCCCGAGAGCTTACAATCTAAAGACAGGGGGAGGGGAGACAGGGAAGGGGGAACAGAGGGAGAGACAAGGGATGCAACAATCATGAGGATGCGAGAACTCAGGTACACGTTCTTGGCTTGGTTACAGTACATTGGGAGTTTGCAGATAATAGGTGGGGGATAATCCTGGGTGGGGATGATTAGCAGGAGTTAGGGAGGGCAGAGCGGAAGAGGTGGGTTTTGATGAGGGACTTGAAGGTATGAAGGGAGGGGGCAAGGCGGATCAGCTCTTAGGTCAAAGGTTCTAATAGTGGTGACACAGGGAATCCAGCTGGATTTTGTATCTGGTGGATTCTCCCAATCCAGATCACCAGCAGAGTACAGACATGCATCAGAGCCAGTCCACATTCCACCAAACCTGACTTGACTCCAGCTCCCCAAACCCCCTGCATGGTGCCATTTTGCACAAGCAAAATAAAGCAAATACCTTTCGTGCACATGCAATACATTTTTGCACATGCACAAAAGGTATTTGGTTAATTCCACAAGCACAAAATGATACTTCACAGGAGGATGGGGAGCCAGAGAAGGGTCCAACTCCCCCCTTACCACCCCACCCCACCCCAAATCAAAACAGAACAATGGAGATCTGGCACAGCTGATTTGCCATGTTGGATCTCCACAGGCTGTTCCATATCTGCAGAAAACCTCCACGGATATGGAATGGCTGATCAGTTTCAGCCCTAGGTCCAACTCCTAGACTGGTGGTTTCCAAACTGTGTGTTGTAACACCATGGTGTGTCCTTCCCACAACACCAGGATGGCACAGCACACGAGAATCACCCAGCTGGGGCTTGCATTGCAGTCAGACAGTGCATAGGTGCAGATCCAGGTTTGAGTCAACATGAGAGGCACTGGCAGAATTTAAATGGGTAGGATGTGGGACAGCTCTGTTACCACACCCTTTCTGACACGACCACACCTGTTTCTGGATACCATGACATCCTGACACCATAAGGCACTGGCCTCAAACCCCAGCCCTCTGGCATGGCAGCTGATCTGTTGGCACCACCGCTTTGGCCTATCTCTGACCCACCCTCTCTCCCTTTGTCTCCTCCCATCCTGGTTTTGGACCCTATATCTATACCTGTCTGTCTCCTCAGTGCCCTGCCTGCCTCCCAGTTTCTTGGTCGGCTACCAGCAAGTATAAAAGCATGCTGGTAGCAAGAGGAAGCTGGGTGGGAAAAGTACTAGCTCATAGTCCCTTGCTCTGGCTCCTAGCATACTCTTCTCTGCTCTGCTCCGCTCCGCTCTGCTCTGTCCTTAAGCTCCAGGCTCTGGTCAGCCCAGTTCTTGTTTCCTGGCATTTGGCTTCTCACTCCCTGATTCCCAGCTCCTTGCTTCCAGTCCTGTCCTTTCTTGTTCCCCTTTCCCTGACCTCTGTGATTATCCTGGGCCTCATCACATTGGAGAACTTCTGAGAGGTCTCCCCTTCCCTACTTATGTCCGTCCCTCAGAGAGAGGCATGGCAAAGGGAGCTGCCCTACCCTTTTCTACCATAACGGCACCCTCTTTCTGAGCATAGTGATGTCACAGCGCTCAAAAAGGGAACGTGGTCATATCGGAAAGGAACACAAGGGCCCTTTCACACCCACCCCTTTCTGATGTGGCCATGGCCCCCCACCCAAAGGTCTCAGAAGGGCCGGGAGCCAGCGAGGTGGGGGCCCATAGATGGGATATCCAGTGTTTCATCTGGGCCAAAGAGGAGGGACTGCTCTGCTTCCTGCTGTGACCAGGCTATGCCCCTTGGACGCTTATGAAAAATACATGTTGTAGGGCTGCATTGGTGCTAGTGCAGCTGTGCACTATGTATTTTTCATAAGCATCCTCTTTTAAAAGGGAGGTATGGCCACTCTACTTCCCATCCAGCCACAGCAATTCAGTGTAGGGATTCCCTGATCATCAGCTGATCAGCAGGGACCATAATGTTTGAGCAGTGAGCACTGGTAGAGTGGAATGGGGCTGTCCCAATCCGCCAGCAGCATCCTCAGTCTCTTCCCAGCAGGGAGCAATGCTGTCAGGCTGAAAGAGCTCTGTTGACAATAGGAAAAACCCAGGGCTGCTGGCCTCAGAGCAGTGGGACCACCCACACATTCTGCAGCACATATGAACTCCCACTCCAAGAGTTCATATATGCTGCTATATCCACAGATAATGTGTAGAAACACTAAGAGTGTTGCATCATAATTTGGGGGGGGGGGTGTGTGAAAAAAAATGGCAAAAGTCTGATGACTTTGGTAATCACTAATCTAGATTCTAAAACTGAGGTGAGGATTTTTTTCCCTCCCACTGGCCAAGTTACAAGGGCACTGGGTCATGGCTGTTTTTATATTTATTTGGCTCCTTCCAGTTCCTGGATCTGGCCTGTGAATCCAATCCCTACCCTCAACACTGAAAGAGTTACTGAGCTCAGGGGAAGGGAGCAGAGGCTCCAAAGGCAGACCAGACACCCAAGGCTATAGGATGGGCTCCATGGCACAGATCTATGATTCGGGTCCTCCCCTTCCTCCCTCCATCCTAAGCACACCCCTTAAGTGCTCCCACTCTCGACTCCTTGCAGAGCTTATAATAATTTTCAAAATGGCCCACAGGAGGGAAAAGGTTTTCTACCACTAGGATAAAAGTTGTACGGGGGGTTCTAAGTTCAGGTGTACATAACTGGCTCCAGTCATAGCTGCCCTGTGACTCCTTTCCTTCACACCAACTGTGCTAAGCAGTCATGCAGCTTCCTTTCTAGAAACATAGGCATACTGTCCCTTCAGGAGCTGGGTCTGCTACACCCCTTCCAAGCAAAGGAGCAGGTGAGGGGGAAAAGGGAGTGATTCCATTTCTTCTGCTGCACTGATCACTACTGTTAGCACCCAAAAGCTCTGATCAGGATTGGTCTGCCACAGCATGTGTGATTCTTAGCCTCTTTGTGCCTTAGTTTAACGTGTCCCCATGGTCACTTTCTCCAGGGTTAACTACTAGGGGTGGGTGTTACGGATTCGAATTAATCCATAACTGCTAGTAATGGGCCGTTACAGATTAATTCGCACCAAACCGGAACAATGACAACAAGCTCATTGTGGATTTGAATTTAAATCTACTTAAACAGATTAAAAATCATTATGCATGTGCAAAATGGCCATCTGACCATTCTGCACATATACGCCCATTTCCAAAGTGGCAGCAGCGGCATCACCACCATTTTGGAAAAGGGCAGCGTCTGCACATGTGCAGCAGTCATTTCTCACATGTGCAAACTGGCTTCCCTTTTCCAGAATGACAACGATGCTGCCACCGCCATTTTGGGAAAGGGTATGCATGTGCAGCATGCTCTGGTGGCCATTTTGCACATGCACAATGATTTATTTTTTTTATAGAGATTTTAAATGCAGAACCATAATCCAAATCTGTAATTAAATCCAGAAGTTACAGATCCAAATCCATAACGAATCTGAATCTGTAATTTCCTCTAGATGCCGACCCCAGTAACTACCCCTATGTAATTTTAACCACTCCTCCCAACTGTGTTCACACAAACATAGTGTTTAAAGAGAAGTAGGGGGTTATTATCCATGGGAATATGTACTCCTAGTTAAGGAGAACATCATTTGGAGTAGCTTACAGTGCAAACAGAGGAAGAGTGTTAATTATATGTGTAAGACTATCCCTGGAGTAGACAATGGTGTAAATAGTTCACACCAAGTGTTCCCAATCTATCCACTCTTCACACCATGATTAGTTCAAATCATTCCAGAGTGAATAGCAATTCCTCTATGTATTGTTTATATGAATGCTTGCAAGGTTATTACCACTGGAGAAAATATCTCAATGGGAGGAGGGGGGTAAAAATCATGTGAACAAGATCTCACATAATGATACTTCTCTGTCTTAAAGGTCATTGTGAATTACAAATGTTTGGAAAGATATGGAAATAAGCATAATTCATTAGTTTAAACATTTTCAATAAAATATCAAATGTTAGTGAAAATTTCTAACACTTTAAAAAACATTTTCAGAATGTTTAGGTCTCTGGCCTCCTCCATCCTACCCCCTTTTTAAAATGTTTCCATTTTGTTCCAGAAAAACAGAAAAAGGAGAAAAAATGATAACAGCAAATATCAATCTTTTTATTATAAAGAATCTGAAACAATTATATTTTTCATTTTTGAGTTTTGTGAAAAACTTGAATTTGTTTATTAAAAGACTAAAGTTTTGATTGAAAAGTTCACATTTTGATAAACGGCCATTTTGGACCAAAAAGAATATCTTTATTTGAAAAAATGTGTATCATCTTGCTTCTGAGGCTAAGTTTATTAAGCTTTGTAAAAGGAGATGAAGGTTCTTTTGATGGGAAGCACTATGTCTATTTATTATTGCTCCTTAGTATTTCTAGAGTGCGTGTTCCCTTGGTATGGTTACTAAATGGAAATGCTACAGATGTTGAAATGTTTGATATTAAATAAACTTAATAAATGGAATCAGCTTAACAACTTTGTCTGTCCTATACTTAGGAGGGAGCAACAGAGTAGTGATGCAATACAGTCAGTCAGATTAGGGGCTCTTTTACACCCTCTTCACAGCAAATCCCAACAGGATTAGGGCCCAAATTGTACCCAACACACAGGTTTCCCTCACCGATTGTAGTTTTACAGTGCACAGTTCCCCCAGCCCCTCACTGCGTTCCCCCAACTCACTCTGACTGGGGTCTTTCTTCTTGATAAGGCAAGCTGCATCATGAGTCAGGTGATGTTAGGTGATCCCTTTCCTGGGCTCTGATTTAGGCACCCCCATGAGTAGCCATAGCCGTCTTTGGGATAAGCCCTTTGTGAGTCAAAGCCATACGGTAAACTCCAGGCCTCCTGGCCCTCTCCAAACTGGGTGCTCCAAAGCAAATTCCTGAAGTTTTGACCTGAAAGGGTTGGGGCCACAACTGAGGGTGGGGGTTCAAAGTGACTCTCCTGCCCCTTTTCAGTGTGGTCATGCATGATGCCCCCTTTGGAGAACCATGATATCGCTATGTTCTATGTGGGATGGGGGGGCAAGGTTTTGTCAGAAAGGGAGGAAAGTCTTCTCACACTGCTTCTTTCCAACGTACCCTACTTGGAGAGGTGGTTACCCTAGCTCCAACCCCAGAGGCAAGTTCTGAGCCCTAGTAGCAAGCCCCTTGGCTATGGGCCTTGCCTCTTTCTCTGCTGGCCCTCTCTGGTTTAGGCCTTAACCCAAGGCTGACCAGCAACTTCCCTCCTGCTCCCACCTAGGACCAGGCAGTCAGCCAACTTATTATTGTTGTTACTAAGAATGTATATAGCGCCAGCCTTCTGCACTCATTCTAAACGAGGTTGCACCCTAGGGTCACCTCTACCATTAGGCAGAGGAAGGCAGGTGCTGATGGGCACCAGGAGGTGCAAGCAAGAGGATGTGACTGTATCCCCCTGACTCCTGCCTGGATCCATCCCTTCCAAGCCCTTCCATGGCCTCACTGGAAATGGGTGACGGGGCTTCCCTACCCCTTTCTGACATGGCCACACCTCATTTCCAAGCACTATGATGTTATGATTCTCAGAAAAGTGGCATGGGCTGCACCCCATGAACTTAATTCTATGGGTGCCTGCCCTTGCTGCTGCCTAGGGGTGGTGAATATTCAAAGAGGCAGAAACCCATCCCCTTTACATTTGCCATGCTAGTGCAGGGTTGGGCTGGGACCATAGAGGTGTGGATGGAAGGAATGAGGAGAGCAGTGCCAGGGGGGCAAGTGGGCGGGGGCTCCAATGTGTTTGTTCTGCTACAGACAGTGGTGTACACAACCCCGACGTGTTCATGGTTGTACGTGTTGCCCCAAATGTGGAGACCCATGTAGAAAGGGGGTCCCACACTGTAGTGTAATCCGTGCTGTGGTTAATCCAGCCCTGGGGGAAGGTTCTCCACCTGCAGTTTGGCCTGCCGGCAGATTGGGAGGGTTCTGCCTTGTGTCCTGGCGAATATGTGAAACCCTCACTACAGGTGCTCTTGCCATGGCACAAGTATTTGTGAAAACTCTAGATAACGGGTGGAGGACCTATGGGCCAAATCCGACCCACAGCTGGTTATTATTTGGCCTCCTTCCAGTTCTTGGATCTGACTTGTGGATCCAATCCCTACCCTCAGTGAGCTCCGGGGACAGAAGTGAAGATGAGAACATGCACTGAGATGGACCCAGGGCATAGATCCATGATCTAGGTTCCGGACCAACCCCCTTCCTTTCCCCATCCTGAGCATACCCCCTTAAGCACCCCCACCCCCAACTCCTGTGCGGCCATCAGAGCTTAACTACTTTTCAAAGTGGCCCACAGGAGGGAACAGGTTCCCCAGCCCTGCCATATATGGTCAACACTATGAGGAATAATTGCTCCAGATGAAACTCCTGGGGGATTTTGAGGGCGACGTCATGTTTACCCAGCTTGGAATTTAGGCCAGGGTTCACTCATCCTGTCAGACCTGGGAGAAATTACATCTGACGAGGAAGCCATGTTCCCCAGCAAACCTCCAAGCTCAGGACATGTTTGCAAAACTGACCTGTGGCTCTGGATCACTCCCTCAGCCTCCCCCCAGCTCCTGGTTTAACACCTGTCGTCTCTGAGAAATGGGTTTGAGTGGGCCTATGCCCTTCTGTTGTCTCCAGAACCTTAGTGTATTTATTTTGTATGATCGCAGCATTGTCTGGGCATAGGGTAAGGGTTGCCAGATATGCAGTTTTTCCAGGACACTTATAAAAACACGTGTTGCAGGCTCTGCATTGGCGCCTTAGGCACCATTGCTGGGCCTGCAACATGTATATTTCATAAGCATCCTGAAAAATTTGCCTATCTCTGGCAACTCTATCTGTGCAGGTTCTTGAGGAGTGTAGCACTGAAACAGACAGTGGATTTACCATTTGTGAGTACACCTGCATTAGCAGGGCACCCAAGGGTAGTAAATCCATGCTCTTCCATGAGGAGCAGCACAGTGGCAGCTGGGATAGCAATCCAAGGACAGGGCAGTACGCAGCAGCAATGGCCTTGAGCTTTCCAGACGTCCCAGGGCATCATCCGGCCCACACAGACACATACATAGACTGGCCAGGTGCCTGTGCACATGCACACAGCCAACCCAAACATAAACACAGGCAGCCAGCCTGGGCTCTGAGACTCCTAGAAGGCCCAAAGCTACTGCACCCATCCCTGCAGCCCCCAGATAGCTGTTGCCATCTTGTACGTCCCCAGGCCTCTGGATTGCTGCTCCAGCTACCATTGTGCCCGCACCAGCACCAGGTAAGCAAATGGTATCAAGTACTATTCAGGTACCATTCGAGCACTTTGCAGTATACCCCTACGGATTTCCCCATTTTGCAGGTACCCATTTCAGCTCTCGTGGAGCATTGGGGGGCTGGTGGCTACCTTACTGTTCTTAGCTCTGACATGAAGCTTTTAACATCTGTAACAAAAGAGAAACCTGTAGCTCTGGGTAGTGAACCTCTGAACTAGTGAAGCCTGGTTTCCTAAGGGGGTGAGGAAGACAATGCACCATGTAAGTCAACAAGATTTTGGGGCTAGAAAAGGGGTCATCGTATCTCCCAGGTGCACCTATTGTTACAAAATCTGAGATCCTTACCATTGGGCTTTCTGACCCTCTGCCAAATTTGGTTGAAATCAGGATGAAGTTATTAAGGGGGAACAAATGCTCAATGCAAATCAATGGGATAGTTTGGCTACCAAAGGGGGCCCCTCCAGGGTCACCTGTTATGTAATTTGGGGTCCCCTACTAATCTCTGGCCGTTCTGGCCCAAATTTGGTTGAAATTGTCCAGTGGCATCAAAGGTTAATAAAGGGCACATGCATGCACACTCACGCACAAAGTGGTTGTTTAAGCCTTCTCTTGGAAAAGAGGCTAGATGAGAAAACCCTGCTAAAATCTTGAGTGACATTTACAAGTTAAAACAAGAAGAGCAAGTTTCCCAAACAGTTTTCAGAGCAGTAACTAGCTTAACATCCAGCCCCTGCTAATGATGCTAGCCCTGGACTGGCAGAGGCCTTTTAGTCAGAAAGATGCCATGGTGAAAGTGTGCCATCGAAACTAGCCAGCTCTAAGAGTAAGCAGCTTCTGAAGGACATGGCGCAAGATGGTGCTTGCTGTGTGGACAGAGCCATTGCAAGGTCAGTACGGTGAAACATACCTTTTTTGAATTTGCTTCACAAATTTTGGAGTTTATTATTAATTATTATTTATTATTATTATTATTATTATTATTATATATCATCGGCAATGTACCTGACACTGAACAATAATTAAATAGAAACAAGTCCCTGTCCTAAGAGGCTTAGGGTGATTTCAGACGTTACGTTTGTCTGAAATCACCACAGACAACCTCAGTCAACCGCGGGTGGTGGTGAATCGAGGTGAACGTCTGTTTGCGCGCATCCAGATGTTCACCTCAGTCAACCACACCCCACGATGAATCTAACCATGCTTTGTTCTCCCGCACCACGGCGGCAAACGAAGCGTGGTTGGGGGGAATCCGGAATGCAGTGAAGGAAAAGTAACGTCTGTTACCTTACCTCCACCGCGTTCCGGGGGTCCTGGTGGCGGGCGGTGGCAGCAGCCAGATAGGCTGCTGCCTGTCTCGGGGAGGGCGGCCGGCCGGGGAGTGCAGGGGGCGGGGCCGTGCGGCTGCACGCTGTGTTGCATGGCCCCGCCCCTTCCGGGAGGGGGGTTGCCCCTTTAGACGTGACGGCCGGGCGCTTTCACCACGGGCCGTGGTTCAGCGGTCCCCACAGTGGGGACGAAGGAGGGAACGTCTGTTGGCTCCCCCCTTCATCCCCGGCCGTGGTTCGAACCACCCCACAGCCCGTGGTGAAAGCACCCAGCTGGCACATTTGAAATCACCCTTATAGTCTGGGATAGATAAGGGGAGAGACTAGAGTAAAGGAGAGGGGAACATATGGAGAGAGAGGGATGTCTTCACAAACTGGAGAAGTTGCAGGTGTGCTAAACATGCTTAGCTTAGTTGCAGAGGAGAAAGGGACCCTGAATAAAAGGACCATAGACAGAGCAGCAGTGAGCAGCAGTCTGGGGATGAGGAACCAGGGAAGGCCTGAAGGGAGAAGGCGGCTTTGGGGGAGATTTGAAGGTGAGGAGCAGAGCGTATGTGTTCAGGGAGGAAGCTGCAGATATAGGGGCATGGGAGAAGCGGCAAAAATGGTTCAAGAAGCAGGAGGTTTGGGAGCAGATGAGGGCAGCAGCCAAGGAAGAACAAAATGAATGAATGAATACCCAGTAGCCTCACTATCAAAACAAAGGCCCCTTTTACACGAGACACCTCCATGGAATGCACACGTGGGTGCCTGGTGTGCCTGCGTGCGTGCTCCTGTGTAACACCCATCTCCACCCATCCCCGATGCACGGAACAACCAGCGTAAACGGCGGTTGCTCCACGCGTGGGGGATGGGTGGAGATGGGTGTGTGCCTGTGTAACCGTCCCCAACGAGTTGCCTCCAGACCGTGGCGCACACCCATCCCTCCCCCCACACCCATATGAAAATGCCCAAAGTATGCGCAGCTTCATTTTGCTAATTTATATTTAGGTACGAGAAGAAAACAAGATAAAGACCTTTACTCAGAGAAGGTTGGAAACTAATATGCCTTTTTATATTAATGAAAAACCACCTTATTTCTTCCTTTCTACAAATGAATATCCAAATTAGTCTTCATCACCATTGTGAAAATATTCTTGATTTATTTATTTTTTAAAATTATCCTACAGCACCTAAATATATATTTTTAAAACATCAGTAAAACCAAGCCCTCAAACCCTATCCCTGACTTCCAAATGCCTGCCTGTACAAAAAGTCTTTCATTGCTTCTTCAGGTTTCATTTCTTTAGTATTTCATAGAACTGAAACAAGTACCCCCCAAAATAGGTAAATCCATAAAATATGCTACCAATATATACTATATGTATTATAGTATACTACAGTATATATATAGTAATATGGTAATTACTTTATATGGTAACTACTTTATATATATATTACTGATATCTATCTGTCTTTCTCTTTAATCCTTTTTATTTTTTATGTTTTATATAGTGCTCCCCTGCCATGGCACTTGGAGCACTTTACTTATAACTAATAAATGCAATTTTTATTCCTAACAACAACCCTGTGAGGTAGGTTAGGCTGAGAAAATTGTGACTGTCCCAAAGTCACCCAGTGAGTTTCTGGCTAAGGTGAGACTTGAACTGGGGTCCCCCCACCTCCCGGTCCAATATATAGTATTACTAATTAATTACTAACTATAGTATAGTTATATATACTATACTACTAATACACAAATATATAATCTGCTAAACCCGAACTGAAATGGTTTGGGCAATATTAACCAATATCCGTTCATGCTCTATCAGGTATCCATTTTGGTTATTTTGGGTTAGAGGGTTTGCGGGGGTTGTTTTTCAAGTTATTTTGGTATTTAAGTCATTTGGGTATTTCATCATTTCAACAATATTATCACTAACATGCATGTACAATTGCCAACAATGGTGTAACCAGAATACCAAAATGATTGAAAAAATGAAATTAGCAAAACGAAACACCCCCTCACCCAAAAACATAACGTCTGAAAAATGGATAGTACTCATTTTGGTTGCAGATATTATTTGGGTACTCAAACGGCTACCCAAAAATGCAAATAATACCCATTCCAACTCTAATAACTATGATTCAGGCTTAGAGATAATTTTCCTGTGTGGGAACATGTAAATCTCCTTGATTGGGTTTTTGAATTTTTAAACTCATTCAAGCAAGATTCTTGCTGTATAATCACATGCCCTCACTTCCCCATTACAGTTAATGCCCGAAATTGCATAATTAGGACACATAACCTGCCATAATCATTAATGTGTTTTACACTCTGGTCATTTCAAAGTATATTTTTGTCAAAGCCCCAGAAACGCTTAATCTAAAGTGCAGGCTAACGAGACTGCAATTTTTCTTTCTCTTTAATGTGCAGGGAGGACCAACATTCTTAGAAAAGCTGGGTTTTCAAAACAGCTTGGCTGTTTGGAGCCAGCTTTCTGAGCAAACTCAGCACCCATATTTGCAGCTGGATTTGGGTGTGTGTGTGTGGAAACCTTAAAGGAGTCCTAAAGTACCTCAGCCACCCAGAGAACAGATTTATTCAGGCTATCCAAGATAACCTGGAGAAATCAGGTTTTCCTCCAGAGTCTGAGGACCACCACTCCTCCTCCAACAGAGACCGCTTTTAGACGAGCAGCGGTCCATTTCGCGTCGGCGGCACGCATATTTTGAAACTTCCAACTGGTCTAATTAGACAAGCTGGAAGTGGCTTAATATGCGCATATTACGGCGGAAGCGCATTTTTTAAGTGCGCGAATTAAATACCTCATAATCAAGGTATTTAATTCGCGCACTTAAAAAATGCGCCTCCGCCATAATATGCACATATTAAGCCACTTCCATCTCGTCTAATTAGACCAGGCGGAAGTTTCAAAATATGCGCGCCGCCAACGCGAAATGGACTTCTGCTCGTCTAAAAGCGGCCAGAGACACCAGCTCAAATCTGAAGGGATGGAAACCTAAAGATAAACCCTGAAAGTCCCTTCAAGTCGGATGCCCTTTCTTCCCAATTCCACTGGTTTCCCAGACAGGGGAGGAGGCCTTGTCCCTTACAAAGCCCCCGTCGCCGACAAAATGGAGGCGACAGGTTATTGTCACACCCCCACCCCCCGTGGGGAGAAGAGGCGCAGAGGCGCGCGTGGCAGCATGGCCGAGTAAGAGAGGCCCGTTAGCGGGCACTCTCTGTGCGTCAATTGGGTTGCCATGGGAACCGCCCAATGCGCGTGCGCACAGTGCAGCATGGGGTCTGGGGCTCCTCTCCGTTAGAAGGGAGGCTCCCCTGCAGCTGCGTGGGAGCGACAGAGCGGGGAAGAGGCGGAAGAAGCAGCCACACCCACCCACCTGCAGGCACTGTGGTTTTTAACGGTCGCCGTTAGAAGGGCCAAGGAGGAATTTTGGTGGGTAGCCTTCTTAGCAAGTGTCACTTTTCGCCTCCTTCACAGTGTCAGCATAGGCTCAATAGGTTTTATTTGGATTTCGTTGACTATAATTGTCCCCCCAATTGGATATCGAAGTCTAAGAAAGCGAACAAATTGGCACACAAATATGAGTAGGGCAATTCCAATTGGCAAGAAGTAAATAATCTTAATGGGGTATTAAATGTTACACTCAGCAGGCGTCCAGCAGGCTAGGTTAGGATAAATAGGTTAAGATAGTTAAAGAATCATCTCCATAAGAGATGGGGATGTGATACCTTGGGTAATGCAGGGCGCAGCATGCACATAACCCTGGGTGGGGTGCTTCGCAGGGCAAGTAGGGGCGCGCACAGCCTTCATATCCTGCGGGGCTCTTACCGACTTACTCACGCCCACAGTAGGCACACACCCCTTTGGCCACTGGCGCCGAGGCAGTCGAAGGACGGACTGTTCTAGTTCACCATACTGCCAAACAGAAGGCGCTTCCGAGACAGTGCTCAGTTTATAATTAGTAAGGCTTGTTTTTAGCTAGCATGCTGGACCCAAGATTGATAGGGCAATTCCCCACCGGCCTTACAGTTATCTGTTGAATAAAGAGTGCGGCCTTGCTGTTTTAAAACCAATATATGTCTCTGCGTCTCTTTTGGGTGCGTCGACAAGTAACTTGACATCACGGTGTTCTATAGGGGACAGGCCCGTGTCTTGACATGCCCTGGCTCTACCCCTTAAAGAGTGTTGTTATAGCACGTCACTCTGTAGGGTGTGGAACCACATAGAAATATGGGGTGGAATATCTTAGCACACACACCCCTTTTGGATGTGGACCCTCTCTTTACAGAGCCTCATGATGTCACACATTCTGTAGTGGGTGGGGCTATCCCAAGCATAGTGGTCCCAGCCTCAAGTCCAGGTCCTCTAGATTAGAGTCTGACTGCATCAGGCTCAGCTTCAACCTAGTTCCATTCGACTGGAGCTGGAAACTCAGCTCCTGTTACCCCAGCATGCTAACTCCATGCTCACTCACCTGTAATGCAAAAGAGTGTGGTGCAGGGTGCTGCCCAGTGCTTTTGAAAAGCTGCCTCTGAATTTAGTGTCTAGCTGGGAGCTAGGGTTGTCACCTTCCTCTGGAAGGAAACCCAGAGGGGTCAGGACCACACTAGAGGGGGCAGAACAAAGGAGTTGTCATGCTTCTTTCCGACATACCCCCGCCCCTTACAGAGCATCATGACATCATGATGCTCTACAGGGGCGGAGCCACATCCAAAGGGGCAGGACCAAGAGGCTGTCACATTTCTGATATAACTCCGCCCTTTGTGGAGTATTATGACATCATGGTGCTCATGGGCAAATCTGGGGGGTGGGGACTGAAATAAAATAATCCCGTGTCCCATCCATTCATCCACCCAGCTGCAGACCCAGCAGTCCCATCTTTTCTATCCTCTGTCAATTTTGGTGCTGGAGGTGAGGCGAGGATGGGGTAAGAAAATTGGGCAAGTTGGTAGGATGTGTATGTGGAGCTGGGGATGACTTGGGATGTGTGGAGGAGCGATGCGAATGACAGTAGGCGACAGGGAGACCGGGGGTGGTCTGGAGTGTGTGAGGAAGTGAGTGGAGCAATGGGGTCAGCATGAGGAGGATCTGGCTGTGTGAAGGGGAGCAGGGGAGTGGTTGGGGCATGTGGGAGTAGAGATGCGTGGATGCAGGTGGTGACTGGGACAAGGGTCTTCCTGGGGCATGGTTAGAAGAGGTGAGTAATTGGTGTGTGTGTGTGTGGAGAGTGGCTTTGGAGGGTATATGAGATGGAGTTAAGGGACTAGTGCTACTGGGTGGATCGGGGATCCCTTGGACTCCACAGCAGACTCTGCCAGCTGTAATTTCAGGTAGTTCTATAAGACTTGGGTGCAGCAGACTGGCCAAGTTGCATGAGGGGCTTGTCGTCGCACCCCCCAAAAGAGACGCAGAGACTTAATATTGGTTTAAACAGCATGGCCGCACTTTTATTCAACAGAAAAAACGGTAAGGCCGGTGGGGGATTGCACCAGCAATCATGGGTCCAGCATGCTAGGAATTAACGATACTTATTAATTATAAACTGAGTACTGCATGGAAGCGCCTTTCATTATCAGTACATTAACTCGAACCATCCCCTCCTTTGACTGCAACAGTGCACTGGCCAAAGGGGTGTGTGCCCACTGTGGGCGTGAGTAAGTCGGTAAGTACCCCGCAGAATGTGGAGGCTGTGCACGCCCCTACTTATCCTGCAAAGCACCCCTCCCAGGGTTATGACCCCTGTGCATGCTGCGCCCATCATTACACAAGACATCACAACCCCATCTCTTATGGAGATGACCCTTTTAGCTATCTTAACCTATTTATCCTAACCTAGCCTGTTGGACCCCCGCCACAAAAGGGGCATTCGTAACAATGCCCCGTCCCCCACTGCCTAGGAAATCAGGACTCCTTCAAGATATCCCGCCAGAGTGGCCAAATACAATCAATTACCCTGATCAGATAAATGGACTCCGTCTTTTCTGTATAAAGTGTTGTTGGTGTGCACTATCCCTGAGTGATTAATAACTGTACCCCCCCACACTGTAAACCCATTTTGTTATTTCCTTATTGATCCCTTTCCTAGTTTTGTCTACTTTGCCCAGTTTTCGTGCTCCCCTCCACCTAATTCTGGGTAACCAATTCATCCAGACCAATTTCGCCTCCTTGAACCATTCTTTTACTGTTAGTAAATCTGTTTTAATCTGGATTATCAACCTAACTCCTTTATTTGACGTGATGTCATTCTCCCCTAAATGAATTATTATTATGTCTGGTTTGTTGCCTTTTCCCATGTGTTTCAATACCGGCAGGAGTTGCGCCCAGCGCATTCCGCTGGTCCCATTCCATCTGATCTTTGCATGGTCACCTAGGCCTAATTGGGTTCCCCATTCTGACAATGCAGCCGCTCTGCTTGCCCATCACACAATACTGTGACCCACCATCCATACTTCGCTTCTCGTACCGCCTCTGGTTCCCATTCCTATTGAAAGACATACTTGTTAGTGAGTGTAAAGTTTGATGTATCTCTTGTAGACTCCGGACCTCCATCTCCCTACCACCTTGATTGCCTGCTCCGGCAACCCAGCTTCGGCCACTGTAGTGGCCACCCCTATCCTAAATGAATGGGGTCCAAATTCCTTGGGGGGCAATCCTGCCTTGCTCAGGGCCATTCGGAAAACTGCCGTAAATTGGTGACTAGTGAGGGGATCCCCATTCTGGTGAATAAAAAGGTGCCCGGATCTTGGGGGCCTTGCCTCTAAGTATTGTCCTAGGTGCTGAACTGGGCATATTGCTGTCTGGCCACACTTATATAAAGAAACCGTGTGCCCCTTGCTCCGCTGGTCGGTCTTAGACCTGCAGAGCCGGATGGCTACTTTATCCCTTCCTATTGTGACATCTGTGTTCTGAATGGCAGTGTCTGACCTGTCTCTAGCATTGGCCGCCACCACCTCGCTAATGCGGAATCCCCTGAAAAATGTCACAACATACACCGTCGACAACAGCTGTAACTCATATGCATTGTAGCATACCCTTGGCAGAACCCCAATCACCTGCAACAGTCTCGGGGTGGTGAACGGCTTTTGTGATTTAGGCGGGGGACGGGGGGTCCTGGACCAACTCTCTAACATGTGTCTGATGTAAAATCCCTTGTCTGGCGATGGGATACCCATGAGGCGGTTGGCAAATACTAAGGATGCCACTTTCCCTCCAATGGTACCTGCTGCTAATCCTCTGTCCCTTTGCTGCATTGTAAATTGGATCACCTCTGGCTCGGTGATGGGAAAACCAACCCTCATCCTTTAATATGCCAAAAGTTCTGGAATTCCCTAAACGCCCTACCATATGAGGCCTGGGTTCTCGGGGCCAACCATCCCTGTATGATGGCCTGTGCTGTTATTCCCCAAGGCTCCATAAGGCTGGCAGCAATGGTTCAGGGACCAAACTGGCCTCCAGTGCCAACTCTCGGAATCGGGCTATCTGGAATCGAGAAAGGGCATCGACTATGTCATTGTCAATGCCAGGTACATGTCTAGCCGTAAACAAAATGTTCACCTTCAGGCAGGCTAATGCCAATACACGTACCAAGCCCATTACCCTTGGGGATCTGGATGACAAGGTGTTAACTACGTGGACAACCGCTAGGTTATTGCACCAGAATAGGACCGAATGGTTAGCAAACCGTTCTGTCCAAACCAACACTGTCACGATGATCGGGAACAGCTCTAAAAATGTTAAATCACGGATCACCCCTTGCTGATGCCATGCCAGGGGCCACCGGGCTGCACACCAACGAGTTTGAAAGTATACCCCAAAATCCGATCCCCCTGCGGCGTCGGACTACACTTGTAGGTCCGCCCCTAGTAATAATTTGGTCCTCCAGAAGCTGACCCCGTTAAAGTCAGTTAGGAATTCTAGCCATGCGTTTAGGTCTTTTCTCATTTCATTTGTCACCCATACCCTGTGGTGTGGTTCTAATTTTCCTTGTAGTTTCTCATATAAGCGGGCTAAGAAGGCTCTGCCGGGGGCCACCACCTGGCAGGCAAAGTTGAAGCTGCCCACCAGGGACTGGAGGGCCAGTACAGTGGTCTTTTTTGTGGCCATACACTCCTGTATCTTAACTCGAATGTCCTCGTTTTTGTGTGCCAGCAAGCTGGACTGCTCCATCACCGTGTCCAGTTCGATCCCTAGATACGTGAGTTTGGTACTGGGGCCCTCGGTCTTTTCAGGAGCCAGCGGTACCCCAAGGCCCGCCACTACCTCCTGAAAGAGGCGCAAGGCCGCAGCACATTCCTTTAATTCTAGGCTTCCTATTATAAGGAAGTCGTCGAGATATTTTGTGATCTCCCCTTTGCTCCACCTTTGTTTAAATACCCATTCAATCATGATGCTGCTGAATCTCTCGAAAACCGAACAAGAAATGGAGCAGCCCATCGGCATGTCCCGGTTGAAATAATACTGTTCCTCGTATTGAAAACCTAGCAAATGAAAACTTTTGGGGTGCACGGGCAACAATCGAAAAGCAGATTTCACATCACATTTCACCATCCATGCCCCTCGTCCCATCCTTCTAGCCTTATCCACCGACACATCAAAAGATGCGTATTTGATTGTGGTGAGTTCCTTTGGAATGGTGTCATTCACAGATCTACCTCTCGGATGGGACAAGTGATGAATGAGGTGAAATTCTCCCAGTGTCTTTTTTGGGACTACTCCAAGGGGGGAGATGAAAAGATTTGGTATGGGGGGGTGTTCAAAGGGGCCTGCTACCCTCCCCTCTTTCACTTCCTTCTCTATTTTGGTTTTTACTATATGTTCCATCCCGATTGTGGATTTCAAATTATGGACTGATACAACGGGGATCACTTGTGCAGCGGGTATCCTGAATCCATTTCTGAACCCTCTACTATGTACGATACCTCTTGGCGGTTTGGATGTAGGTCCAGGGCCCACTCGAGTCAGTCAATTCTGACCGGTGTTGGCCCCCTGTGTTGATCGGGTGCCACCGGTCTGCCCTGGGACCCCCTTGTTAAAGCTACCTCCCGGTGGGAACTTTCCCTTGTCGTTCCTCTGCCTGAGCTTGAAGCAGTTGGTAACTGGGTGTCCCCCCCCACACACACATTGAACACCCATGCCAGAATTTACATGAACTCCTATTGCATCTCACCCCCCGGCTATATTCCCAGCAGTATCCTTGGGTACCCTGGGTGTTCTTCTTTCCTTCGCCACGAAAAAGCTCATTGGCCGCCGCTACTTCCCCTTTAACTAATGCATGCCTGCTCTCTGACAATGGTACTTTGGTAGCGTCCACCATGCATTCTAACCATAAATCTATTGCATGGGTATCCCAGCGCAAACCCGGGTTCAAGGTGGGCCTGTGCCTGAAAGCCTCATCGTATCTCAACCATGCCCCTGGGGGACCCGTTGTGTATGCTTTACACACTATGTCCACATACTTGTGGAGCTCTAATCCCCGCCCCGGATTAGCCTGTAACACCACTCCCAGGTATACGGCGAACGCTGATGTCCAGTTCGCCCAGTTCCTGTCCGCTTTAGGGCGGCAGAACTTCTCCTTGTCCTTTTCTTCCTCTTTCTCAGTGTGATCCAGTATGGCGTCACTAAACATCAGGGCGAATACGTCCACGTATTCGCCCTTCCAGATCTTTTCTTTTGTGGCAGGCAGTAAGTGTTCGCCAAAAGGGGCCCCAACACTACTGTGGGCCCCTCCTGGTGGAGGTGTGGGGCGGTTGTGTGGGGCGGTGGTTCCCCCTGCTCTTTCGGTCCCTATTGCCGATGGACCCACTGGACCAGCTGGCATCGATGCCCCCCTCTGTGGCCCTTGGTTTTTCCCTGCCCTGGCTGCTTGGTGGCCTTCTGTGGGTGGTGGGGAGGCTGGTGTAACCCACACCCATTCTCCATTATTATTATTATTAAACATTTATAAAGCGCCAGTAACAACCTGGCGCTGTACAGAACATATAATCAGCTGCGGTCCCTACCTGTGGCTTACAATCTAAAAGACAAGGAGGGGGAGACAAGGAGAGGGGACAGCGGGAGAGACATGGGAGAAGACAAACAAACATTCAGGCGGATGCGAAGTCTCAGGTGCGTGTACTTGGCTTGGTTACAAGGTGGTCGGTAGCAGCAGTCAGCAGAGGAGGGCTGACAGTAAGAGCAAGGGGAAAGACTAGAGGGCATTGGGAAAGGCAGCATGGAAAAGGTGGGTCTTGAGGAGGGATTTGAAGGAGCGGAGGGAGGAGGCGAGGCGGACGTCGGCAGGGAGGGAGTTCCAGGCATGCGGGGCAGCGAGGGAGAAGGGACGAAGGCGGTTGGGCGAGCAGGAGAAGCGAGGGAGAGCGAGGGAGGGGACAGCGGAAGAGCGGAGAGCGCGCGCAGGAGCGCGTAGGGCGATTAGGTCCGAGAGGTAAGGGGGAGCTTGGTCATGGAGCGATTTGAACGTGAAAACCAGGAGTTTGAACAGGATACGTTCAGGAAGGGGGAGCCAGTGAAGGGAGAGGAGGAGAGGCGTCACATGGTCGAAGCGACGGGCAGAGTGAATGACCTTGGCGGCAGAGTTTTGGATCGCCACAAGGGGGGACAGGTGGGAGCGAGGGAGGCCAGCAAGGAGGAGGTTGCAGTAGTCGAGGCGAGAGATAACCATGGCATGAACAAGGATTTTGGCCGAGGAGACAGATAGAAAGGGGCGTATGCGGGCAATGTTGAGGAGAGCGAATCGGCAGGATTTGGCCACAGAGTCAATGTAAGGTTTAAAGGAGAGGTGCGTGTCAAAAATGAAGCCCAAGCTGCGGGCACGGAGAACAGGACGGATGGTGACCCCATCAATGCAGATGGTCAGGTCAGAGGGAGAGGAGGGGGATGGAGGAAAAATGAGGAGTTCAGTCTTGGCCATGTTCAGTTTGAGTTGGCGTCGGGACATCCAGGCGGAGATATCAGAGAGGCAGTCGACGAGGCGTGAGCGGACAGAGGAGGAGAGAGAGGGGGTAGAGAGATAGAGTTGGGTGTCATCAGCATAGAGATGGTATTGGAACCCGTGGGAGGCAATAATTTCACCAAGGGACCGGGTGTAGATAGAGAAGAGGAGAGGGCCAAGGACAGAACCTTGGGGAACCCCAACCGAGAGGGGAAGGGAGGGGGAGGTCGACTCGGGGAGGGAGACATTAAAGGAGCGGTCAGAGAGGTAGGAGGAGAACCAGTCAAAGACAGAGCCACGGAAGCCCAAAGAGTAAAGCGAGTCCAAGAGGAGCGAGTGGTCGACAGTGTCAAAGGCAGCAGAGAGGTCAAGGAGGACAAGAACGGAGTAGTGGCGCTTCGATTTAGCGACAAGTAGATCATTGGTGATCTTGGCCAGGGCAGTTTCAGTAGAGTGGAGGGGGCGGAAGCCGGACTGGAGAGGGTCGAGGGAGGAGTTGGCAGAGAGGAGGTTCAGGCAGCGGGAGTAGACGACACGTTCCAGGAGCTTCGAAGCAAAGGGAAGGAGGGAGACCGGCCGGTAACTAGAGGGATCGAAAGGGTCCAGGGTAGGCTTTTTGAGGATGGGGGAGACAGTGGCATGTTTGAAGGCAGAGGGGAAGGAGCCTGTGGAAAGGGAGAGATTGACAACATGCAGAAGGGGGGGAGCGACAGTGGGAGCAATAGAGGTCAGGAGGCGGGAGGGGATCGGGTCAAGGGGGCAGGTGGAGGGGTTGGATGAAGAGAGAAGAGCAGAGATTTCCTGGAGAGAGGCAGGAGGGAAGGATGCGAGGAGGGAGGGGGGCGGGGGAGGGGGCGGGAGGGGAGCGGGGGGCGGAGGGGGGCGGGAGGCAATATCCCGACGGATCTTGTCAATCTTGGAGGTGAAGAACGACGCAAGATCCCGAGCAGCAAGGGAAGAGGGCGGGGGAGGGCAGGGGGGTTTGAGAAGGGAGTCGAAAGTAGAGAAAAGGCGGCGAGGGTCGCGGGAGAAAGATTCGATCCTAGAGGCATAATAGCGCTGCCTAGCTAGGGAGATAGCCGAGGAGAGGGAGGAGAGGGAGAATTTGTAATGGAGGAAGTCAGGGAGGGAGCGGGATTTGCGCCAGAGGCGTTCGGCAGCCCGGGCGCAGGAGCGGAGGTAGCGGATGGCAGGGGTAAGCCAGGGGCGGGGGTCGAGGGGGCGGACGGGGCGAGCAGAGGGGGGGGCAAGAGAGTCAAGGGTCGAGGAGAGAGAAGCGTTGAGAGCAGAGACAGCAGAGTCAGGGGAGGAGGAGGCGAAAACGGGGGGGAGAAGGGGGGAAAGATGTGCGGCAAACTCCGAGGGAGTAAGGGCCTGCATATTGCGGAAGGGGCGCATAGAGGGGGAGGCGGAGGGGGGTCGGTGGGAAAGGCTGAAGGAGCCGAGGAAGTGATCAGAACTAGGGAAGGGGTCAAAGGAGAGGTCAGTTAGAGAACAGTTTCGAGTGAAGACGAGGTCGAGGGAATGGCCGTCAGTATGAGTGGGGGAGTCGGTCCAGAGTCGGAGATTAAAGGAGGAAGCGAGAGAGAGAAAGCGGGAAACAGAGGGGGCGGAGGGCGTGTCAACGTGAATGTTGAAATCACCAAGGATAAGAGTGGGGATATCATCGGAGAGGAAGAAGGTGAGCCAGGATTCAAAGTCCGGGAGGAAAGAGGAGAGGGAACCCGGGGGGCGGTAGATGACAGCAACCCGAAGGTGTAGAGGGGAGTATAAGCGCACAGAGTGGGCCTCAAAGGAAGGGAAGGAGGAGGAGGGGGGAGGGGAGAGGGTTTTGAATTGGCAGTGCTTAGCAAGGAGCAAGCCCACACCACCACCCAGGCCCTCAGGGCGGGGGCGGTGAGAGAACGACAGGCCCCCGGAGGATAGAGCAGCCGGGGTAACAGAGTTGGAGGGCGTGATCCAGGTTTCCGTAAGAGCCAGGAGTTGAAAGGGGCGAGAGAGGAAGAGATCGTGGATGAAGGGAGCTTTAGCCACGGACGAGCGGCAGTTCCAGAGGGAGCAGGAAAAAGGCAATTGGTGTTTGGGAAGGCAGGGGATGCGGATGAGGTTGGGGGATGGGGAACGGCCGGGTTTAGGCCTAGGGGGAATGGGTAAGGGGGGATGAGGGTGGGGAGGGGGGATGGGCGTGGGTGAGGATAAGGGGTAGGTTGGCTGGAGAAAGGCTGCTGGTGAAGGGAGAGGGAGAAGGAGGGGGTGCGTGAGAGAGGCTAGAAGGAGGGAGGTGAGAGAGGGCGAGGAGGTGAGGGAGGTATAGGGAGGCATCATAGGTATTACCTGTTCAGTATCGGGGGGAGTCCAGGCCTGCAGGTGTCGTGTGCGTGCTGTCAGGGGGGTGGCCCCTCGCTGTCCTCGCTCCGGCCGCACAACGGCCACAAAACGGCCAGCGCCCTTTTGTCGCCGCCCTTCGGGCGCCGCCCAAGGACTGCCGCCCGCTGGGCGCGGGCGTGCACCTTTGGCTTGTGGCTATGGGGTGGGGCCCTGCTCACCTGGAGGCACCCATTCTCCATCCAACCACCTCCTTCGTGGGCCCTGGGGGACCTTGGGGTCACCAGATTTCCCCCCCCTTTCATCTCCCCCCATAACCCCCACTTGTGGGATTAGGGGCAAGTTCGCTCCACCGGACCCCCCAAGGCCTGTTCTCTCCCCGTTCCTGCCCCGTGGCCTCTGTTCCTGCTCCGTTACTCCACGTTGATCCACTGGTCCTGTCGGTTCCCTGGACTCGCCTGCCCCTCCTCTGCCTTTTTGTAACTCCTTTTCCAGCCCTTGTACTCTTTGCCATAATTCTTCGTATGTGGGCTGTCCTCCTGCCCTGGGGTCTTCCCTCCATCTCCTCATCACTGGTGGTGAGTCCTCCTGCTCAGACAAAGGAGAAACCCCCTCCCCTCCACGCGCTCTGTGCTGGCCTGATCCGGTCTCTTGTGGCTGAGCTCTATGTGTGGCTTGGTTATGTCCCCTTAACTGATGTTCCACTAATCCGGGGACCCCCAGCGGGTCGCCCACCCCGGCCTCGTTTCTACCCTGGGCCTCGCGGGCTCCTGCTGCATACATGGCCTCCAGCAATGGGCCCAGGCCCGAGGTCACACCATCCCCACCTTGCACTTCTCCATGATGGCTCCCCACCTGTGTTTGCTCGGGGGGGGGGTATGAGGCCGGTAACTTCTCTTGCCAGCATTGCCCTTCCCCATGTGTGCCCGGGGTAGTGGGGCTGGGCTCCACACCCCCAGCTTCCTCCCTGTAACGTCTGGGGGGGATGATAACCCTCCCACCCTTCTAATGCTGTGGCCTTCGCGGGGCTCTCTCGGGGGCAATCTCCTGTTGGGGCCTGCTCCACCGCTAGGCCCCCCTCACTCACCTCCACCATGGTCCCCACTCCTCCATGATTTTCTTCCTTGCTTCTCGTCTGCTCCCTCTCTCTTAACTGGGCCTTGCATCGCTGAAGCCTCTCCATTATCTCCCCCGAGGTGGGGCACCCAGATGAGTTGGCTCCTTCACTTTCCTCCCAGCTCCTTTCTCGGGTGGGGCGGCCGCTCTCCCTGCTGTTTCCCTTCTTTCCCCAACCCCTTTTCTTTTTGTCCTGCCCATCCTACTCTCCTTCTTATGGCTTGAAGCAGCAGCCTAATGCTTCTGCTGCTGCTTCTCCAGTCTCTTCGCCCAGTCTGCCGCTGTCACGCGACTCCAGGGGATCCTCCCTTCTAAAGGGGAGGAGTCTCAGACCCCGCGCGGCGCTGTGCGCCTGCGCATCGGGCGGTTGCTAAGCAACCCGCTCAGAGAGAGCCCTGCTAACGGGGCTCTCTCAACCAGCCACGCTGCTCCTTTCCCACGCCTCTCTGCAAAGGGGAAGGGGGGGGGGCGACAATGGCCCATCGCAGCAATTTTGGTGGCGACGGGGGCTTGTCCCCCCAAGCCCTAGTCAAACTATGCCCATGGTGCTCCATAGGAACAGAAAAGGGGGAGCAAGAAAGTGGCCCCCATTCTGTGGAGTCCTGAGGATCCTTTAAGTTTGCAGCACCGAATTGTCTTGCTATTTATTTGGGTCAATTAGCTTCCAAATAACAGCACAATTTCCTCAATCAGAGAAAAAGGTCAGGAGACTAATGGTCGCAGGAGACCACCTATCACAGCTGGAAGGCTTGGCACCATAGACTTCTACAAGTCAAATCAATAGTTAAGTATCCTAATAAAATTCCGACGCCTACATCACCCAACCCACAAAAACACAAAAAGCCCAAACAAGTTTAAATAAGAATAAATAGTGAAATAACACACTAAAAGCCAGCCAAGCTAACTGAGCAGCTCACATTAAAATGTCAGACCAATTACACTAGGAAAAATCAAATGCTCCTATCTGCGCAAAGGAAAACATAATGTGTTTGGCAAAACATTTCCACTTCAGTAATACAAATAATTGTATTTCTCAGGCATGCCGTCCATCAAAAATGCAGCCGGGTCATTTCGGTTGGACAGATGGAGTTTGATCATCTCAGCTTTTTCCCTCTCTTGCCATTCAACTGAATTTTTTCTGAAAAAATAAAATCAATTCCTCAGATGATTTCCCCCTCTTCACTTTAAAGACGCTCATAAGTGAGATAGATACATCTCTGGAGAGAGCTATAAATAAAGGATGAAAGGAGCCTAGTCAAACAAGTGGAGGCTGACCCAACACTCAAGTGGGACCCTTTTTAGCCTGGCTTTTTAAGGAAAGAACTGTTATATTACCACCTTGCCCACATATGTGTGTATCTGTTTTCCCCACCTTTATTAATTTTTGATCAAATTTCAGAAAAATTTAGTAAAAGGACAGAAGGTTCAAAGTTAAGTTGAGTCATGAAATTTTGTAACAATGGGTGATATGGAGAGGCGATATGGAACCTGTTGTAGCAACAACAAAAAAGCACCCCACCAACTCATTGACTTGCATCAAGCATTGTCCCCTTCTTCATAACTTTTGATCCCACTGGGCAATTTCAGCCAATTTTGGTAGGGAGCAGAGGATCTGAAGTCAGCTAGATTTTTCAGCAACGAAAAGGGCCATATCTCCTCTCCAAGTGCAGTAATTTCAGATGTGATGGACCAATCAGCCTGCCACGCTGAACCACGGTCCGGGATCCATTTCAGATCCCGGACAGGAATCAGTCTGGCCGTCCATTAGACATGCCGGCTAATTCCTAAAGGGGATCAGGGAGGGGGCAAGGTGGCATGACGTGACGTCCGGCCGCACAGCCCTGCCCCCCCCGCCCCTGCGCTCCCCCGGCCGCCCTCCCTCCAGGAGATGGGCGGGCGCAGCAGCCAAGAGGGGGAAATCATCTGAGCAGTTCTTACTGCTCCCAGAACCTCACCTGGAGAAATCAGGGCTCCTCTAGGAGCCTGGAGATTATACATTAGAAATCTGGACCCTCTGGGTGAAACACAGAGGGGTGGCAACCCTATTAATATGGACATACTTGCACACACAAACATTCTTTCCATAGGAAAGGTCCAGGAGGCTACAAATGCTCTTTAATTGTCCCTGGCCCATCTGCTCCTCAAGCTAAGGTTGCCACCTCTTGTGGAAATGACCCTGACACTCCCATTTTGGCCTATGGGAGTGTCAGGGTCATTTCCGTGAGAGGTAGCAACCCTGCTCAGCTCCCCAGCACTGTTCTTTAGTGATAATACCACACTGAGGCAGGCTGGTATTTCCAGTGGGAGGAACAAGGAGGTTGTGCTCACCAAGCTAACTGAGTTAGATGACCAAGCTGGGCCCTGTTGAGCTGCCAAAGAGTACCACCAGCTGAGCAGCGACAAAATAAATGTCATGCGCAAACTCCAAGTTCCCAACCTAAAGGAATGGCTGGGGGAATGTCAGCCAACTCCTAGCAAGCGCAGAGAGGTCAGTGTTAATGAAGGATGCTATCAGGGGAGCAGGCTTCTAGCCAGACAAACATAATTAGCAGTATTTGTGGAAGACGAACTTTGGCAAATCACGAGGGTGGGGGGATTGAGTTGGGTAAATCGCGGGAGCGAGGAGGGGATCACGTTCCCCTTGTGATAGTTTTGGAACAAACAGAGCCATTTGGAGGGCTTCCAAGCTAGCAGAACAGCCCGGCGAATGACTATTTAATTAAAATCTGTTCAGCATTTGAAGGGAGAAGGGCTTGGAGTGAATAAGCGCCACCATAAAATATGCATAGACCCTGGCATAAGTTTCCCTTTTTTATGCTCAGGCCCTCGGCCTGACTGCACCAGCTTTTTGATTCAGTAGCTCTGGGAAGGCGAGAGCAGATCGCCTGCCACTATTTCAACTCCTTGGGGAGGTTTTTTTTCCAGGAGTTCTAGTGACGCTGAAGTTTAAGATGTGTCAGCGTCAGCATTGAAAACACAGATCAAGAGACACTATTTTAAAAATTCACTCTGTGCTGAAGTTTGCCATCTGAGGGCTTAGGCCAGGGAAAGGATTTTTTTTTCTCACCGTCTTGCAATCGATCAATAAAGATCATTTTAAAGTTACAGGAAAGGCGGGGGGGGGGGGGGG
>QEPC01009285.1:1090477-1103390 GCA_003113815.1 Sphenodon punctatus
AATTGGTAATCTTATATTATATATATCTACACTAACTCTAACTGCTATTAACTATTCTAAAACCTATGGACCTAAATGGAATATATACATATATATATAATTATTATATTATATATTATATATAATATATTTATATATTATATATGTAGAATAGGTTTATATATATTATAAATATATTATATATTATATTTATATTATAATTATAAATATGTATATGTTTATAAATATTATATATATATATATATATTTATAAATATATATATTATAAATTATATTTATAATATATTTATACATGTATTATAAATATATTTATATACATAAAATTATAGATGGATAGATAGAAAACATTTTCCTGTGCATTCTTTGGGTGGGAGTGAGAAATGGAGACGGGAAACAGGCCGGTCTGCTGCCTGTAAGGCAGGCAATGGGGCATGTGACAGAGGGGGTAGGGGTAGGGGCCATGCCAGCGGAGTGGCAGCAGGCAGCAGCCAGAGCCCATCACCGCGCCCCAAACTCCACAGGCCTGATTTTGGGCGACAGGCTTCCAAGGGTTCCAGCAGTGGTACTAGCCTGGGGGTGGTTCGGCAGTGCCTCCTGCCAGCATCCTCCACTGCCATGCAGGGCACTGGAAAGCCTGCAGGACATGAGGCTGCGGCTGTCTCTGCTGCCGGAGCAGGTGCTTCGATTGTTCCTCCAGGGCCACCAATGTCCTCCATTGTTGAGGTGATCCCCAGCAGTCCAGGGCTGGTGGATCCCACCCTGGCTGCTAGATGCAGGACCCAATCCCCGGGCAATGGCATCAGGGAGAAGAGCAGCAGCAGCAGCTATAGGGGGCACAGGGAGAGTGGCAGCAGCATGGTGGGCAGTCAAGCCTCAGGGTCCCAGTACTCCCCTTCGCGGACATCACACTAGTCCCGCGGAGATGTCTGGAGCTGAGGCGATGGCTGTCTCTCCCAGAGCATGATTGAATGAAGTGTGCCCAACCAAGCACTAATTCTAGGGATATCATTCAACTCCCATAGGCTGTCATTCCACTGCACCTGAAGCAGTCATGCCCATCCCAGGAACCATCATCAAGATTCTGGGACCATCATTCCAGTCACGGGGGGGCTGTCATTCCATTCCACTGCATCCATAAGCAGTCACTCCAGTTCCAAGATCATTTATCTGGGTGCTGCTGCTGCTCATGCCTGACTGGCCAGTAGCCACCAGTGCTCGCACGCCAGCCTGTCTCCCCACCCTCACCAGCCTACTCCTCCACACTCACCCACGGATGCCTGCTGAAGCTGCTGAAAGAACCCCTCTGACCACCAGCAACCACCCTGCTGCCAAAGAGCCTGTCTCTCTTTCTCTCTGGCACACCCACACAGACACAAGCCCTGTCCCTCCTGGGGGGCTGTCTGCAAGTTGAGACCCTGCTGGCACATCTTGGGGCTAATGAGCTACATGTGCTGCTGTTGTCAGGTAGGGATCTGACAAGCTGCATGTACAATGAGATTCTGCCACCTGCCAGAAGCAGCACAGAGGGATAAAAGATTGGTCAGGTAAAACAAAGCTGGTAACAACAAATATAACTTTTATAAAACCTTTTTAAACAACATACATTACAACTTTATTAAACCAAAAAACAAACATAAAATTGGGGGTCTGTGGGCCTGTCCCCCGGAATGTGGTGGAAAGGGGTGCTCGGGACCAAGGAATGGGCATCAAATCCTCTTTCGGCTCAAACCCTTGTTGCCGGGCAAAGTCCAGGACCTCCACCAAGGACGCCTTCCATTTGGAGATGACTGGCAATACAGTTCCACATCAGAAATCTCCGTGCAGAGGTACTGGGAATATGCATCCACCTTGCATTCTCATACCTCAAGCTCCTGAAACCATTCCACCAGTCAGTCCTCCATTGTGAGGGCTTGGAGCCTTAGCCCGTCCGTATAGTTTTGGTTGGCCTCCATGAAGTTCTGTGTAGGCCTCTCCAGTTGGGCCCGAAAAGCCCTTGCCGCTTCAGACTCCTCCCGTGGGGCTGGAGACTCCTCAGCGGTGCTAGACGGGGAAGGGTTGTGGTGGTGGCGCTTCTTGCCTTCCCCCTTGCTTCCGGCAATGCTCCTCTGCGCCGGAGTCCCTGCTGCTTCTGCACCTTCCGGCCTGCAAATGACCATGCACCACCTCAAGGTTGTGTACATTCTTGATGTGGGCGATGAGCCCCGATGTGGTCCCCTGTGAGCCCTGCTTTATTTTTTTGTTGCAGATCTAAAGAACATAAAAAGATAGGAACGTAAGAAGTGCCGTGCTGTGTCAGACCAATGGTCTGTCAAGTCCTGCCTGCATTCTGTCTCCACAAGTGGGTGGTTGGCCAATCTCTCTCTGCAGGGGACTTCATAACAGGTCATAAGGCAATCCATTCCCTGTTGTTCTGGCCCCCATGCCTTACCTTGCATTTGGAAAATCTGCCTTTCGGCCTATCATAGTATTGCCAGACTGCGGACCTCATCAGCCTGCTTTCTGGCAGCTCCTGCGGCTGCAACCTCTGCCTGGCACCAGCGACAGCATCATCATCACTCTCTCTGAAACAGGAACACATAAACACCTAAATAATATAATTCATTTATGTTGATGCCTCAAGTCGTTCCAAGAGCAGCTAGAGACCCTGGCTGGCATGTGTCTGGGTGGGTGCTTCAACTCATGCCTGGCTGCTGGAAGAGCCCACCCTCTCTCTGTGTGACAGACCCATACATCGGACACATGCAAATTCTGCCCTTCTTGGGGTGCTAGGGATGGCAACTGGAGACCCTGGCTGACATGGGTTTGAGTGGGTGCTTCGGCTCGTGCCTGGCTGCTGGAAGAGCCCCCCCTGGAAGAGCCCACCCTCTCTCTGTGTGACAGACCCATACATCGGACACATGCAAATTCTGCCCTTCTTGGGGTGCTAGGGATGGCAACTGGAGACCCTGGCTGACATGGGTTTGGGTGGGTGCTTCCTTCGGCTCGTGCCTGACTGCTGGAAGAGTCCCCCACACCCCCTCTCTCTGTGGCAGACATCCACTGCCACCCACTGATGTCCACTGTTTGTGCCTGACTGCCCACCACCCACCCACCCGCACACCAGTGAGCTCACTCTAAAGGATAGTATTTTTCTTGTCCTCAAAGTTCTATGGAACAATTCACAAAAATAAAGTTTACAAACCTGACAGCAGTGGCACCTCCTGTGCCCTTTTCCTCCTCTGGTGAGGAGCTGACCTCCACCACCTCTGATGATCCAGCCTGGACCTCTTCCTCCTCCACCTCCACCTCCACCTCCACCTTCCTCATTTTTCTTTTTCTTTTCTCCATCATCCTCCACCAAGCCACCAACAACCAAACCTCAATCACAACCAATCTCAACAAACAAACCTCAACCAGACCAAAGCAAAACACAGAGCCACAACACACACACTTACACACACACACAAGCTCCACACACTCTCTCTCCACACAAGCTCCACACGCACACAAATTTCTGGTTTCCGGCATGATCACGGGACCAAATGATACCGATACTGATCCCCGCCGAACGTTCGCCCAAACTGAATGCCACCGAACCAAACGACCGAATCCGAACTCGGGTCTCGGACTGAACAAACAAATCTGAACTCGGTTCCTGAACCAAACGGCTGAACAGCCGAACCGCGTTCTGTCCGCACATCCCTACCGTAGAGTCACGTTATGTTTGGCCTGTAATTAAGCAGCTGCAGCGCTCTCCTCTCCTCTCTGCTGCTCTGGCAGCTTCTTCCTTGCTGCCCAGCCGCCACCCGTCATTTTCATCCTTGGCTCACATGAATAGCGGGCAGCAGTAAAGCAACCCAGGCTAGAGAGAGCAGATAGGAGCTGGCAGGGGGCAGTGCTGCTGGAGCAGGAACAAATCAGGAAGCAGGGAATGCAAGCCGAGCCCAGGATGAAAATGGCAGGTGGCAGTGGCCAAGCAGTGGCAGCCAGGTTGTTAGTTTCACTCCCAGCCAGCTCCTAGGCTCTCTCCAGACCAGGTTGCTGCCGCTGCCCAGCCACTTATCACACCCGGATTGTTCATTTCATCATGGGCTCAGCTTGCATGCCCTGCCGCCCTGATCCTTCAGCTGTGAAACTGAGCGGGTGCAAGAGGAAAGACAGCAGACAAGCAGGAAGAACTACTCCCCACCAACCAGCTGATCAGCAGGAAATGAGAGTGTGGGGCTGGGACTTTCAATTAGGGTTACCACTAGGGTTTCCACTTCTTCAGGTTTGATCTGGAGACTGTGTTTTGACCCAGAGTCTCTAGGATCTAGGGGAAGTCCCAATTTTCATAGGTCAGTTGGACTCAGAGAAATTGGGGCTCCAGGGGCAGTAGGAGATGACCACATCAGAAAGGAGTCAGGTCATAGTGACTTTCCTCCCCTCTCTCTGATGTGGCTTAACCACAATGGAGCGTCATGACATCACAGTGCTTCATAAGGGGCAGGGTTACATCAGAGAGTGGGAAAGCCCATTTACCCTGCCCCCTTTCTGATGTTGCCCCTCCCCCTGCAGAACTTCATGATGTCACAACATTCCATAAGGGGTGGAGTTACGATAGAAAAGAGTGTGACAAAGCATTACTAGGCATACACAGTGCTTTACAATCACAGATTTTCAGAGACCGGTCCCTGCCCAGTGAGCTTACAATCTAAGGTAGATATGGATGAGAGGAACTCAGGGAGAGACAGACACACATACATTCCCAATTTACAGATGGGGAACTGAGACTGAGAGTGTGTGACTTGCCCAAGGCCACTCAGTGAATTCATGGCTAGGGAGAGATTTGAACTGTGGCTGCCTAGGAGCAAGTCCAGCACCTTATCCACTACACCATGCTGGCTCTCTCTCCTTTGGCTTGTCCTGCCCACCCACCCCCTTTCCTCCCAGAGGGAGGGGGCTAACCCTAGCCACCCCTCTGAATTTATTGTTTCATTTATTTATTTATTCAAACCATTTTCTATCCTGCCCCTCCTGCTCCAGGCAGCCCGTGGCAGTTCACATTTAATCCAAAGTCACTGGGGTGGCTGGAAAATCTGGAAAATTCAGAACTTTCGACAGGGCAGGCTCACATCAGAAAGGGGGCAGGATAAAGAGGCTCCCTTGCCAACAGTTCCTCCCCTCACCCCTCTGAGAAGCATTGTACTGTGGCAATGCTCTGAAGGGAGCGCAGCCATGTCAGAAAGGGATAAAAGTCTCCCTTTGCCAAACCCCCTTCAAGTGAACACCTAACAGAAGGCGGCAACCCTCTTTTAATGGTTTCTGGTGGAGAGTAGGAGCCCTGGCACATCTGGGTTTCTGGAACATGCATCAAGAGGTCTGCCAAACCCTTCAGAGCCACCCCAAGAAGGGCTACCATTCTGCCTTCTCTGTGTCTGACAGACAAACAGATTAAGCCTGCTAGGGAGTCAGTTGGGCCATTAGATGACAAGGAAGTAAAAGGGGCATTCATGGAGGATAAGGACATTGCAGAGAAGCTGAATGAGTTCTTTGCGTCAGTCTTCACTGCACAGGATTTTGGGAAAGTACCCACGCCGGATCCTTGCTTTGTAGGCGAGTAATTGGAAGAGCTGTTCCAAATCAATGTAACGTTGGAGGCTGTTCTAGGGCAAATTGACAAACCGAATACTAACAAGTCACCAGGGCCAGATGGCATTCACCCAAGAGTTCTGAAGGAACTCAAATATGAAATCACAGACCTACTGTTAGTAATTTGTAACCTGTCACTAAAATCTGCCACTGTACCCGAGGACTGGAGGGTGGCAAATGTAACCTCGATATAAAAAGGGATCCAGAGGTGATCCTGGAAAGAACAGACCAGTAGGCTTGACATCTGTGCCGGGCAAAATGGTGGAAACCATCATTAAGGACAGAATTACAGGGCATGTTGACAAACATGGCTTAATGGGGAAGCGTCAACACGGATTAGTAAAGGTAAGTCATGTCTCACTAACCTGTTGAAATTCTTTGAGGGTGTAAATAAGTATGTGTACAAGGGAGACCCAGGAGATATAGTGTACCTGGATTTCCAGAAAGCATTTGATAAGGTCCCTCATGAGAGACTCTTGAGAAAATTAAAATGTCATGGGATAGATAGTAGTGTCTTACTATGGATCAGAAACTGGTTGAAAGATAGAAAGCAAAGGGTAAGACTAAATGGTCAGTTTTCACAATGGAGAGATGTAAAAAGTGGTGTGCCTCAGGGATCTGTATTGGGACCGGTGCTGTTTAATGTATTCATTAATGATTTGGAAAATGGTGTTAAGAGTGAGGTGATCAAATTTGCAGATGACACCAAGTTATTCAAGGTAGTTAAAACACGAGCAGACTGTGAGGAACTGCAACAGGATCTTACGACACTGGGTGCCTGGGCATCTAAATGGCAAATGAGATTTAATGTGGACAAGTGCAAAGTGATGCACGTAGGGAAAAATAATCCAAACTATGCGTACACAATGCTGGGTACTAAGCTAGGAGTTACCACTCAGGAAAAGGATCTGGGGGTGGTTGTGGACAATACAATGAAATCCACAGCGCAGTGCGCAGCAGCAGTCAAAAAAGCAAACAGAATGTTAGGAATTATTCGGAAGGGGATAGAGAATAAAACTGAGGATGTCATAATGCCTCTATACAAATCAATGGTGCGACCGCACCTCGAATATTGTGTGCAGTTCTGGTCGCCCCATCTCAAAAAAGACATAGCTGAACTAGAAAAGGTACAGAGAAGGGCAACAAAAATGATCAAGGGCATGGAAGGGCTCCCGTATGAGGAGAGGCTTGGTAGGTTGGGGCTCTTCAGTTTGGAGAAGAGACGACTGAGAGGAGATATGATAGAGGTCTATAAAATCATGAGTGGTGTGGAACTAATAAACAAGGAGCAGTTATTTACCCTCTCAGCTAGTACTAGAACTAGGGGACACTCCATGAAACTCATGGGTGGCAAGTTTAAAACAAATAAAAGAAAATATTTTTTCACTCAGCGTATAATTGGGTTGTGGAATCTACTGCCAGAGGCTGTGGTAAGGGCCAGTACTATAGCTGAGTTTAAAAGAGGTTTGGACAAGTTTCTGGAAGATAGGTCCATTAGCAACTATTAGCCAGACAGGATCAGGGAACATGACGGGAGCTGGGGGAAAACAACAGGGAATGGATCCCCCATTGTGACCTGTTGGGTGCTTCTCCCAAGCCACCATGATTGGCCAGTCGGAGACAGGATGCTGGGCTAGATAGACCATTGGTCTGACCCAGTATGGCACTTCTTATGTTCTTAACCACAGAGTTAAACTGTGGGTCAGGTCTTCTCTCCATGCAGGACTGGCTCAAAGAAGGTTCTACAAGGAAAGAATCAACTGCAAGGAGCAGGAGACCTGGGTAAGGTGTCACCTCTCTGGGTAATGCCAGAGACACCAGATTTTGACAGGATGTTTTTACAAAGACATGGGGGTGCTCAGCCCAGGAGCAAGTCCAGGGGTGCGCTCCTGCATCTCCCTGCTTGTTCCTCACCTTGGTCTGTTTAAATGGACCTGGCAGCTACCACAGTCCACAGTCCACCCATGTGGTGCCCTCCCCCACACCATAGTGTTTGTTTCTTTCTTTAGATTCATCCACTGTCCTTCTTGCAGAGGCTCAGTGCGGTTCACAATCCATAAAACATCAACAATAATAAAATGTACACATTAAAACCTCCCACCCTCTCCTCAAAACTCCCGCCATCCCCCCAACCCTACCCACAAATCCATCCAATCCCTATCTCTGCCCACCAAAGGCTTTTCAAATAAAAAGGTTTTACATCGCCCCCAGAAGATGCTTCGGCTCAGGCTCAAGTGAACCTCCTGAAAGAGGGAGTTCCACAAAACCAGGGCACTAACTGAGAATGCCCTCCTGCACAGTCCTGTCCTATGGACAAGGGTAACAGATAGAACCTGCAAGAGGACACTCCCGGCCAACTGCAGGGGCCATAGCAAGATATCATAGGACAGGCGGTCTTTCAAATATAAGGGACCCAGACTGTTTAGGACTTTAAAGGTCAAAACCAGCATCTTGAATTGTGCCTGGAAATCTATAGGTAGGAAGTGTAGACTTTGGAGCCCCAGCGTAATGTGACTCGTCCCCAAAAGGAGGTGCGCCGCCACATTCTGCACCAGCTGCAGCTTCCAAACAGTCATCAAGGGCAGCCCCACGTAGAGCTCGTTGCAGTAATCCAGCCTCAGGTGACAGCATGACAGCATGGATGATGGTGGCCAGATCTGAATCAGAAAGAAAAGGACACAGTCTCCTCACCAGAGGGAGTTGATGAAAAGCGCTTTGGGCCACCGCCGCAACCTGACAATCCAAGCGCAGGAAGGGACCCAGAAGCACTCCAAGGGTGTGAACCTGATTGACCAAAAGGGGGCAGACCCCATCAATAACAGGTGTCTCCATTCCTTCCCTCCAAGTCACAAAACCAGCCAATCATCATCACTTCAGTCTTTTCAGGATTCAGCTTCAATTGGCTCACACTCATCCAGTCCCCCGACAGCAGCCAAGAACTGGGTAAGCACTGAGACTGAAGAGCCTGGGTCAGAAAAAAAAAAGTAGAGCTGGTGTCATCAGTATATTGCTGATACCCCACCCCAAACCTCTGAATTACCTCACCCAGCGGCCTCAGATATACATTGAAGAGGGAGGAGACAGAATAAAACCCTGCGGGACCCCTACCCCTGCGGGATTCATCACTATAAATAATAGTTCTGGTGCAGGTATCTCCACAACATCCTCTGCAGTGAAGACTGACACAAAGAATTCATTCAGCTTCTCTGCAATGGCCGTATCCTCCCTGAGTGCCCCTATCAGCCCCTGGTCATCAAATGGCCCAACTGACTCTCTAGCAGGTTTCTTGCTACTGATGTACTTGGAAACGTTTTATTAGTAGTTTTTACATCTTTAGCAAGTCACTCTTCAAATTCCTTCTTGGCCTGACTTATTAACAACACTTTACTTCTAATTTGGCAATGCTTATGCTCTTTCCTATTTTCCTCATTAGGACAACTTTCAATTTTTAAAGGATGCCTTTTGGCTTCAATAGCCTTCTTCACCACGCTATTTAGCCATGCTGGCAGACGTTTGGTAATCTTGCTATCTTTTTTAAATTGTGGAATACATTTAATCTGGGCCTCCCAAGTTGGGGTTTTTAAATAGTTTCCACGCTTCTTGCAGACATTCAATCCTCACAATTGCTCCTTTTAGTTTCCTTCTAACTAGTGTCCTCATTTTTGCATAGTTCCGCTTTTTAAGGTTAAATGTTACTGCGGTAGTTTTATTTAGCATTTTCCCTCCTTGTAAGTATGTCGAATTTGATTATATTATGATCACTATTGCCAAACAGTTCCACCACCATTACAGTTTGTAGCAGGGGTTACAATGTTGCATCCACTGGTCCCAACCCAAAGGATTCTGTGATGTGCAGACGATATGGAACTAGGGATACCACCAACTTCTCATCTTTCACCCGGGGGGGGGGAGGCAGGGCCACATCAATGGAGGCAGGCAAAGAGGCTGTTACATCCCTTTCTGACATAACCTCACTCCTTATGGAGCATCGTGACATCACAATGCTCTGCAGGGGCCATGTCAGGATTGGAACAGGGTAAAGGAGTTGTCATGCTCCTTTCTGATTAACCCCATCCCCATCATGATATTCCTTAGGGGCGGGGCTAGGAATAGCACAAGTATTTGTACTGTCCTAGGTGGCCCTAGTGGCCCCTGCCTCTCCAACTCCAAATCCAGCCACGGAGTTTACCGCCACCAGCAGCTGCAGTTTCCAGCCATTGAGTTTACCACCGCCGGCTGCAGTTTTTGCCACCCTCTTCAACTTGCTGTCCTGTGCAACTGCCTGTGCAGCCTTTATGGTAGCACAGGCCCTGAGTGGGGTCGCATCAGATAAGGGCAGGAAAGTCCCTATGGCTGTCCCCTTTTCTGACGTGGTCATTCTCTGTTGCTATTGGAAGCCCTGATTCTCTGGGTTCACCACAGGTGCCCTTGGTGAACCCTGAGAAAGTGGGGCCTCACCCAGAGACTCTGGAGCAAAACCTGAAATCTCTGGAGAGGTAGTAACCCTATATGGAAATTCAGATAGTTTGCCCCCAGCCCTCCCACCCCACACAAAAGAGGTCATGAACAGTCATGGGCAGATGATAAAGTCTTAGTGATACACCCACCCACCCCTATTAGTCCAAACCCTTCTCTTGATTTACTGCTCATGTAGGGACAAACTGGCCCTTCAAGGGGTCTCCTCTCTGAGACTCAGTTCCAGCAGGGGGCAGCAAAGCCAGCTGGGCTCATAGAAAGCCTCCCTGCAGCTAAGCCCTTCAGAGCTCTCTGATGTCAAGCTGACTATTTTACAGTCTCTACCAAAGCTCCCTTTAATCTTTGCAGTTTTACAGTTCAATCTCCTCTCGGCTTCTTAGATGAATAATCTTGTCATCTCTCTTGCCTTTGCAAAAGACTTCAGCTTAAATCCCTTCCCATCTCCTCTTATTCCTTCCCCCTTCAGTGTAGTGTGTGTGTGTGTGTGTGTGTGTGTGTAATATATATATATATAGATAGATAGATAGATAGATAGATAGATAGATAGAGAGAGAGAGAGAGAGAGAGGGGATATTATAGAGCTGTGGGAGGACTCTATAGTTAAAGCGGCTGCATCACTGTGTTAAAATTATGAACATTCTATTCATTATAAAATCAGGATGATTTCTCTTATCACTGTGAAATTTGGTAAGAAAGATTTGCTTGAGTGAGGGGTAGAATCTGTCCAAATTTCAGGCAAATCAGATTAAAAACAAGAAAGTTACAAACATTTCAATTTTGGAGGCAGAATGATAATTTCTCCCCTATGCAACTTTTTTTGCTCCCTTAGTTCTGAGAGCAGTATTAAGAAATCCTGCAGTGCTCAAAAAATTAAGTGTAGCCTGAAATGATTTTATTATTTTAGTTTTTCAAATCTCTTGTATACTTTTGAAGTTCTGATGTTTTGAGGTGCCCATTTTGGCAAAAGAGTGAGGAAAGTGGCTTTCCACCATCTGTTTCATTAACATTAAACTGATCGTGAGGAGACAAGCTTTCATGAAGGCTACTGTTGTATGGACATGAGTGGCATTTATTGTAGGCTATTGTACAGAATGGATGCCAGTGAAGTTTACTGCACCCAATTGTTGTACAGACACCAGAGACGTTTATTGTGCCTTAATCTTGTATGGACACCAGGGGAGTTTATTGCACCCAATTGATGTATGGATGCCAGGTGGGTTTATTGCACCCTAAACTTGTATAGATGACAGAGTTTATTGCACTCAACTGATGTCCAGATGCCAGGGGAGTTTAATTAATGCTAATCTTGTATGGACACCAGGGCAGTTTATTGCATTGAATTGTTGTATGGATGCCAGGAAAGTTTATTGCACACTATGGACAGGACAGAGCTGGACTGAAAGGGAAACTCACTGGCTAGCTGCTCTGGTTGCCAAGGAAACTCCCCAGTCAGTATACTCACAAGGCACAAGGAATTCTGATTGGAAACAATAAAGACAATAGGAGTACCATGATTGGAAATAATGGGGCCTTTGGAATGCCAGTAGCCCTTAATGGGCAGTAAACCAATACAATAGTAGATGCTTAACTGAAACAAAGGGACTGGGGGAGGATCTGAAATTCCAAAGAAGGTGGGGAGAGGGGACTAAAAAAGGCCAGCAGTGGGGGAAATTGAGGAAGCCACATAGAGGAATTGGAAAGACAGGGAGGAGAGCTGAGTGGAATCACATGTGGGATGCCATTCAGAGCATCTCGAATTATGGCAGAGGCCTGGAACTGGGTTGAATGATGGATATGAGACAACCAGGAGTGGTTGGAATGACATGGAGCTGGGTAGAATGACAGGTCGGAGGCCATGGGAGTGACTGGAATGGGGGGCAGGGTGGAATGATGGGTAGGAGGTTTCCAGAAGTGGCTAAAATTATGGATAATAGGGTGGAAGAAGTCAAAGAGAACAGCTGGAATGATGGGGGGGTTGGGTGGAAAGATGGGTACAAGGACACCAGGAGCGACTGGAATGATGGGGAGTTTATTTAATTAATTAATTTAATTAATTAATTTATACCCCGCCCCTCCTGAACACAGCTCGGTGCGGCTTCCAACAATAAAATAAATATAAAACAATTTAAAACATATAAAAATACAATCTCAAATATTAAAAATATTAAGATCAGGGCCTGGGATACATAAATCAATCAATGGGGCAGGGGAGATAAAAATCCACTAGACCCTCCCCCCTTCCCCAAAGACCTGGGAAAACAGCCAGGCTTTACACTGTCATCGAAATACCAAAAGGCTTGGGGCCAGGCAAGATTCCTCCAGTAGGGAGTTCCAGAGACGTGGCCCAGCCACCGAGAATGCCCTCTCCATTGTGGCCCCCCGTTTAACATGAGGGACCTCCAAGAAGGCACCCCCGGCAGACCGAAGGGTCCGCTCCGGGGCACAGAGGGCGAGGCGGTCCCTGAGGTATGAGGGGCCAAGACCGTGGAGGGCTTTATAAATCAATACCAACACCTTGAACCTGGCTTGGCACACTATCAGCAGCCAGTGCAGAGCCTGGAGCACAGGTGTTATTTTATTTATTTATTTTATTTTTATTTATAAACTTTTACCCCGCCCCTCCTGCCACGCAGCTCGGGACAGCTTCCAACAATTTTTAAAAATACAATAAAATCAATTTAAAATAACCATAAATATTATAAAAATAATTAATGTACAGGGCAGACAAACACTCTAAAAACCAAAAATAGGTGGGGGAACTAAAACCCCACCCTACTCACCCTCCCTCCCAAAGGCCTGGGCGAACAGCCAGGTCTTACAGTTTCGC
>QEPC01009285.1:1148872-1160234 GCA_003113815.1 Sphenodon punctatus
CCCCCCCCCTTCTGATCCATTGCACTGTAACATTTTCCAAATTCAAATCGACTTCAGTGTGTTCTGTGCAGCAGAATTTCTCTAGTCTAGTGATGTAGGAAACACCAATGAACCAAATGTTCTTCATCATTACCTAATGGAATAAGGCAAGCAATTAGTGATTAGTAGGCTGTTTTTAAAAATATATATTAAATAAATGTCCTTATTACACTTACTTAAATTCTATAATGGAGAGAACGCTGTTGAAGTGATTGTCTGCCAAATGTATCAGGGAGTTGATCTGAGGAGTGGATGAGAATTTAGCTTAGCAGCAAGCATAATGTTTGATGAAGAATGTTGATTTCATCTTTATTATCACAAAATAAGCAAGTAAATAAGTAATACACAAAGCAAATGCACACATCACACATCAACAGCATACGCCATGTGGGACTCTGGATGGGGGTGCATGCCAGAGGGAGCCACTCACTACAGAGGCCTGAGTGGGTATACTCCTATTTGTCAAATGATAGTCTCAGAATCACATTGAAAAGGAGTGTAACTAGGCTTGTGACCTATGCAAATATGTAAGGTATGCTTAGGAAAACTACATGCAGTGCCTGCATTGACTAAGTTGCCAAAACATGAATGTTCACACAAACCATGAGCTGGGAGCTAAAAATCATGAAACTGAAATAAAAAGAACCAAAGTGGTTCCAGGGACTATCACGTTTGTGGGAATGGGAAGAGGCAGTTGAAGAACAACATAAGGTTGCTGCTTCATAAACAATGTGCTTCACGATGGCTCTGAACATTGTCACAAATGCCAACCCTTTGGAAAGTACTGTTTGGAATGAGCGGGAAGGTGCTTTGTTTACTGCATATGGGTTCGAGAGACTGTCATCGTTCGTGTGACTGTTCAAACTAGTAAGCTGTGCTTGATATGACTGTGTGTATAATGGCGCCCGAGCGCATCCCATTTGTGAGAATGTTCTAAGCCAGCTCGCAGAACCATTGTTTACAAGGCAGCAACCTTGAGACACGCCTCTCCAGCGGGGATTTTTTTCTCTTTTTAAAAAACGCTGCCTGATTTTGCTGTTTCCATACACTGCAGTGGGTTGCGTGACATGCTAGGTAAGGGCCACCAGCCCCCCTGCCCCCTCCTGCACTGCATAACCAAGGGAAGCTTGAAATTTGGGTGGTAACTTTGGGAGGCATGAGTTAGGTGGTGGCCCAGAGGTTCGGTGGGTGCTTCAGCCATGGGGCATGCATGCAGTTGACACCGAGGTGGCTATCTACCAGCTACCACCTCCCAACCCTCCTAGCTCTGTAGTGAGTGTGACTACCCCGGAAGCCACCCCCTCCTTAGTCATGCATGGGCTCGATCTCTACTAGTCCTGGCTACTGTTCCCCCCCGGGACAGCATCTCTCTCTTTCTCCACATATATGCTCCACTGGCCCAGATGGGGGGCGGTGCCGGCAGCTGGTAGCTGCGGAAGCTGCCAGAGAGCCTGGAGCAGGTACTCAGGTTGGGAGGGAGCACATGGGCAATAGGCCAGGGGGGGGATGCCGGGAGAGTCACTCAATAGAGAGCCAGGAGGGGGGCGGTAGCTGCAGAAGCCACCGGTGAACCTGGATCAGGGACTCGAGTTGGGAGGGAGCACATGGGGAATAGGCAGGGGGGCTGCCGGGAGAGTCACTCAATAGAGAGCCAGGAAGGGGGAGAGGTAGCTGTGGAAGCTGCTAGCAACCCTGGACCAGGGACTCGGGGGAGCACATGGGGAAAGAGACATGGGGGGGCTGCTGGGAGAGTCACTCAATAGAGAGCCAGGAGGAGGGGGGGCCATAGCCAGTAGCTGCAGAAGCCGTGGAAGCTGCCAGAGAGCCTCGAGCAGGGACTCGGGGGAGCACATGGGGAAATAGGCATGGGGGGGCTTCCGGGAGAGTCAATCAATAGAGAGCCAGGAAGAGGGCGGTAGCCAGTAGTTGCGGAAGCCGCTGGCGAGCCTGGAGCAGGGACTCCGGAGCACATTCTGGAATAGGCGGGGGGGAGGCTGCTAGGGGAGAGCACGGAGGGGAGGAGGCGATAGCTGCGGTCACCGTTTGCCCACCGTTCACAACTAAAGAATCGGGACAGCCACAGTTATCAACCCAACAGCACCATTTTCACAAATAATCCAATGATCCCACCATCCATCCAACCAACAGCCATTATCATAAACAAAATGAACATAAGTACAAACTGAGCGATAAACATGTACATAAACACTAAAAGGCTAGCAGCAAACAACATATGTGTACATTTATTTAAAAAAGGATAATGGAAAATGTAAAGTGTAGCTGTAGCAGAATTACTTTAGCTGCTTTAGCACTAAATTAGCAGGTAAATAAAGCACAGTTTAGCAGAATTAGCAGAAAAGTTCAAGCATTTACACAAAACCTTCTTTATGTTGTGTGTAGTCTGCGCTTATACAAAATCGATGGTATGCTATGAATTAGGAAGGGGTAGGACTCTCTCTCCTCGAGTCACGATGCTGTGTTTTGTTGTGGAGCACGGAAGATCAGAGTGTGTTAACAAACACAGACACTGGCGGCGCGGCTCCAACAGTCACTCACTCTCACTGCGATTGGGGATCAAAAGGGAGAAGAAAGCTACAAACACACCTATTTATACTTATTGGTGAAGGCAGTACATGTCTCTCTGGGAAAGCCCTAGTCAATGAAATTGGGCATGCGGGTGTCATCAACAAGGTCCGAGAGTTGATCATGCCACTGGGTCTCACGGTACTGAGTATTCCAGGCAGCATAAACATGATACAATGATCAGATAACCACAAAATTTCTGCGATCAATGGAAAGGGGAGTTGGTGCCACTTCTTATTGAAATCTGCAAAAGTTCTGCTTCCGTTGACCAGTCGCAATGCCGCAGCACCATTTGTGGCAAACCGCAGCTGCAGCTGTCGGAAAGCTGTCTCTGCCAAACCGTGCTACAATGTGCGGAATAGGGGTTTCCGTTGGTAACAGCTGCCACAGCGGTATACCACTACAGTCCTATTCCTGGCTCTCGGCTCCGCTCCTCTCCCCTCTCTGGGACCCGAGAGCTGGGGAAGCGGAGCGCTGTGTAGCTGACATATTGACTAGCCTAGTCAATATCATGTCAGTTACACAGCACCCTGCTTCCCGTCTCCACTCCTCTTCCCTCTCCAGAGCCGGGGAAGCAGGGTGCTGTGTAACTGACATGATATGACTAGCTACCATTCCGACAAGAGGATTTATATGAGGCATTTCAAATGTACACTTGTAAAGGTAGCTTTTGGCTGCCCCCAAATGCGATTAAAAAACAAGTGGAAGCACTTCTAAATAAGCGCATGGAGTCGGACATCATTATGATATGCAGGGGAAAGAAAAAAGCACTTATATCCTGGTTGTGGGAATGTGCTCTTGGACATGTGGGGATGTGCGTTACCATGCTTGTGCATTTTTTTTAAAGGCGCACAAATGAAAGACCTCGAGGTCTTTCATTTGCGCCTTTAAAAAAAAGTCTGCGAGAGCAATAAAGCATGTTCCTGCACCTCTAAACCCCGCCCGCACTCTTTTTCAAAGGTGTGTGATTTTCAGGTGCAAGCACACCGCGCTCATCTAAAAGCACTCTATAAAGAGGCAGGAAAGGGTAGGTTTTGATAAGACAAGGTGACTAGTGGGGGTATTTGATGCCAGCAGTGGCAGCTCCAGCCCCAGGGCACCAGGGTCACTGCCCCTACTGGCCTCCTCCAGTCCTCCGCGACAACATTTAATTTATTTATTTTACATTTAGACTTTTTCTGAACTTCCGGAAGACTCTTGGTGGAGTTCAAAGCCCGGGTGCAGTTGTGAAGCCGCTCCAGCGCTCTGAAGTTCCTGATTGATGACTGCGCATGCACGAGCATGCTGCTTCACTCAGTGCATGTGCAAGCATCAAAACGCTGATGCAGGAGGTAGTGAGGGGGAGGCAGGGATGCGGGGAGGAGGGGAGGGACTCTTCAAGTTCTTTTCATGACGGAGGACCGAGACTAACTAGATGGAGCCCTGTAAGGGGCAAAACTACAGAGAACGTGCGTTGGGTGGCTAGGGACTGCCGTCCAGCATGTGTTCCTCCAAATTGCAACACATTGCCACTCGCTGGGGGCACTGTCTGCATTGAAGTCTATGGACTTGAAATCAGCAGCACAATATGTAATTAGGGCTATAGTCATTGGCACCCTGTAAGCGGGGGGAGGAACTTGGGACAGCAACATGGATGTGTGTGTGTGACATGTGACTGTGGACGTGGAACAGCAGGGGGGTGGAGTGGATAGTGCTTGACTGTTAACTTTTAAATTTAATCAGTGTTTCTGAGCGCAGGCTTTTTCTCTCACATGGTGTGAGAGGGTGGGGGCTGCCTGCTGCAGAGACCAAGAGGAAGAGCTTGGTGATTCCTGACCAGGCGCTATTTTATCTCTCTTTCTGACTCAGTAGTTGGTTCTTGAGAGAGAGTGAGTGAGTTGCAGTTGGCTATCCGGCTGAATCTTTTTCAATCCAGGATCAATTCACTGTTTTATAAGATTAGATAATCTCAGATAGTATTAGATTAGATAGCGGCCAAGTGGGTCCATCATCATTGAAGCCCAGCATCTTGTCCTTGAGTGGGGAGGAGACTCTGCTGAGCTCAGCCTACCCTGCTGGTGGTAAGTACATTGGGGACCCAGCTGGGGCTTGGCCTTTGCTTTTTTGGGGGGATCTGGGGGCTGGGGGACTTGGGATGGGGGGATGTTATAATAGTGATTATTATGGAATGATATCATATATGGTTATTACATACAGATTGGCAATCTGTATAACCATATGTGATATCATCCCGTAATATGGGTCTGCACTTTTAGTATATTTTTAGGGGGGGCTTTAGCATATTTTTAATTAATTTTAATTGGGGTGTACTGGTAGACTGTGACACATGGGGAGGGGCAGGGGAGTGCAACAGATATGAAGTGAACTATGTTTTAGAGGACAGGTGCAATTCCTCGCTACCGCTTCTGTGGTGTGTTGAGGATAAGATGGTTGGCTTAAGAAGATGTGGTTTGCTTTTGCTTATTGTGTGTTTGCGCTGCTGGCTAGTTTCCCCCCTCCTCCCTCGCTGCTGGCTAGTTTCCCCCCTCCTCCCTCAAGCATGTGCAAAGGCCATGGCCATTTTCTGGGACCTCACTGGCCATGACTACGTTCCTAGTTAAAATTGGTCCTTTTCCTTTTTTAGACACATGTGTTCTGGGTGGGGTACCTAGGGGCCTGAATGGAGGAAGGTTTCCAATCCAATTTTTGGTGGAATGTTCCTTGCATTTTAAAATGGCCCTGCCCTTTGCAGTTTGGTGGGATGTTGTGAGTAGAGACCAAATGGCTTCCTCCTCTGCCTCTCTAGTAGAGAGGTCATTTTGTGAATTTGTAGGTCTACTGGTCATGGCTACTCTTTTTTTTAAATGGTCCCTTCCTTTGCTGTTTCACTGCTGCTGGAAAGTAGTTTGCTTGTAATGTAGGTCAACAACGGGCCAAACTTTTTTTTTTTTAAAAACAACAGCTCCTGTGTGCTTGGGCAGACATTTTGTTGGTGTAGCTACTAGGCATGCTGGTCTGGAGGGGCCTGAAGTTCCAATGAAGCCTGAAGTCACACTGTGTCTGGAGGCCTCCAGAAGACCGGCTGTGGGACCTGAACAGTGAACAGTGAATGGTATCAACAGCAATTTCCTCCCACCACTGTGTCTCTAGACACAGTGGGACCTTGCACTCCAGTGGGTTTCTTTAGGCCAACAAGTGTGACGGTTCCACTCTATCTGAGGCCTCCAAAACACCAGCAGTGGGACCTCCACAGTGACAGAGCTCCATAGCAACATAATGCAATTTTCCACCCACCACTACGCCTCTAGATGCATTGTGACATCAGTCTACAGTCGGGTTCTGTGGATGCCTACTCCCTTCAAAACACATTTGGACTTCAGACTCCAGTGGGGGGTTCTTGATGCTGAATGGAGACTTCAGTCTTATTTTGTCTGGGGACTGGGAGCCTAGCCTAGAAAACAACAGGCAGCCAAGGAGATCATGAAAATGAAGAGTGTTCAGGATAATGGTAAGTGATGGCATGGGGATTGGGAGGATCTTTGACCTCTTCTTTGGGGAGAGGTCCACAAAGAAGCAAAATTAAAAATGTCATTCAAAATGCAAACATCTAAAGTAATTTGTTGTTTTTTTTCTATCTAGTTTGTCTGAGATCTGGCATGATTCCACACCTCGCCTCACTTTCCTTGTGAACATAGGAGAAAGTAGGTAGGAGCATGGCAGAAGATAAGGGTGCAGACAGCAAGGAAACTAGGGATGGGAATTTCGGCTCCCCCGATATCCGAAACTGCCAGTATGTTGCTGTACCAGCAGTTTTGGATTAACCTGATAATCTGGGGTACCAGTACCAGTTCCCCGTGCCAGATTTTTTTACATTGCAGCCATTGAAATGAATGGCCACAATGTAAAAAAAAAACAACCCAAAAACCCACTTTCCCTCCCCCATCCAGGCTGCATGGGTGGAAGGGGGGACACCCCCCACTCACCCTGCCCAGCCTGGATTTTTTAAAATTTAATTTTAACCTGAACCTGGCTTCAGCGCTTCACTAGGCCTTCCGGGGAACTTCTGGGTTTCCCCAGAAGGCCTAGTGAAGCACTAAAGGGAAGCCAGTTGCTAGCGCTGAAGCTGGACCCATGCCATGCTATCACCGCCGCCGCCTGGAGGGCAAGTAAGGCGATCCCTAGGTGGGGGGTAGGGAAATCCCTGAGGTGGAGGGTGTTAAACCACCCCCCAACCCAGGGATCGCCTAGTACCTGCTGGTGCGGGCTCTGGGTTGCCGCTGCCGGTGCGGCGGTGGCCCGGAGCTCGCACTAGCAGCAGAACTTTGGGTTAAAATAAAATTTAGAAAAATCCAGGCTGGGCAGGGTAGATGCGGGATGTTCCTCCTTCCACCCGGGAGGGAGAGGTGGGAGGTATCGGCAGGTTCATTGATTTCAATGGGGACAGTTCCTCATTGAAATCAATGAGGAAAAAGCGGTACTGGTATACCGGTTTTAATCCGGTAAACCAATTTTTTATAAACTGGTAATTGGTAAAACCGGTAACTGTTTTTTTGCCCTAAGTCCCACACCTAATTAGGAAACCCTTTCCCCCTGTTCCCCACTGAATCCATCTCTTCCCCCTTCCTCTTCTCATGCTCCAAAACCAAACCCTTTCCCTCCTACTTCTCCTCAGTCCTGTCCTTCTCTTCCCTCTCATTCTCTTCTGATTTGGCTTGTTGCAGGACAGGGAGCTAACTCAGTCCTCCCAAGTTCTCCAAGCCAGAAGGAAGGCTTGTCCCAAAGCCTACACATTCAGAAGACTACAGGTGGCCAAGCATGCCATGAAAATTGAGAATTCGAGGGTTCAGGATAAAGGTAGGCAATGACAATGTGATCTATTTTTTTAACCTACTATGGTTAATTTGGACCTGGTGGGAAAGAGAGAGGAGAGTGGACGGAACCCCAGTAAGAGGGATTCTCTATTCCCCGGTGGCAGTGTTTCACACAGCAGCGTTCCCAGCATTAAGTAATGTAATGTCCATCCAACGTTAACCCTTGGAACTCCTTGCTGCTGGGTTATGCCCTGGCTCCGCCTACCGTTGCCCTGGCTCCGCCCCTAGGCTAGGCTCCACTGCCCCGCTGGTGGCTTCACCGCTGGTAGTAGGTTTAACCCACCCACTGCCCATCCAGTCTCCAAAACCACCAGCTGCCCTTGAATGCCAGACATAAAAAACTCACCAAAAAACAAAAGTATAAAAACAGGGGTGTTAAGGATGTGTAGCAGACAGACATAGGTGGGGTATAAAAGGGAAACAGCTACAGTGAAGTGAAATCACATAAGACTTTTTTTAAAAAAAATAATTAATTTTTTTATTTCCCCCCCCCCATAATAAACTCTTTTATTGATATTCAGTGGCATTGTACATAGTATTTTCGTCAACTTTACAACAACAGTTTGTTCTATTACCCATACAAGGCGGTACCCGAGCTTGCCAGTTCAAATGTATTGGTCAAACAACAGCGTCCAGTCACTCTTTGGTAGTTCATTTCCTTCAGTGGCTCCTAATATATTAAGCCACTTTGCCTCATAGTTATTTTTTTTCTTTTCTCTTGCTTTTTCATTTTTCTCCTCTTTTTCTAGCTTCTTGTCCTGCAGGTTTACCATCATCTTGTCCATTGTAAATAAGTACCATATTCAACAGATCCATTCTTGAAAAGGTAAGGGGCCCTCTGTCTTCCAATGTCTTGCTATTATATTTACTCCAGCCAAGCACAGAGTTCTCAATGCCTCCTGATGTGTTTTTAGTGATTTATTATCAGGGTAGAGACCTAGAATACCAATTTCTGGTCTGAAAGGTACCACCCCNNNATGTGCTTGGGCAGGTATTTTCTTGGTGTATCTACTAAGTATGCTGGTCTGGAGGGGCCTGGTTTGCTTGGAATGCAGTCCCCGAAGGAGCCAAATGTTTTTAAAAAGGGGGCCTGAGTGCTTGGGCAGGCATTTTGTTGGTGTAGCTACTAGGCATGCTGGTCTGGAGGGGCCTGAAGTTCCAATGAAGCCTGAAGTCACACTGTGTCTGGAGGCCTCCAGAAGACCGGCTGTGGGACCTGAACAGTGAACAGTGAATGGTATCAACAGCAATTTCCTCCCACCACTGTGTCTCTAGACACAGTGGGACCTTGCACTCCAGTGGGTTTCTTTAGGCCAACAAGTGTGACGGTTCCACTCTATCTGAGGCCTCCAAAACACCAGCAGTGGGACCTCCACAGTGACAGAGCTCCATAGCAACATAATGCAATTTTCCACCCACCACTACGCCTCTAGATGCATTGTGACATCAGTCTACAGTCGGGTTCTGTGGATGCCTACTCCCTTCAAAACACATTTGGACTTCAGACTCCAGTGGGGGGTTCTTGATGCTGAATGGAGACTTCAGTCTTATTTTGTCTGGGGACTGGGAGCCTAGCCTAGAAAACAACAGGCAGCCAAGGAGATCATGAAAATGAAGAGTGTTCAGGATAATGGTAAGTGATGGCATGGGGATTGGGAGGATCTTTGACCTCTTCTTTGGGGAGAGGTCCACAAAGAAGCAAAATTAAAAATGTCATTCAAAATGCAAACATCTAAAGTAATTTGTTGTTTTTTTTCTATCTAGTTTGTCTGAGATCTGGCATGATTCCACACCTCGCCTCACTTTCCTTGTGAACATAGGAGAAAGTAGGTAGGAGCATGGCAGAAGATAAGGGTGCAGACAGCAAGGAAACTAGGGATGGGAATTTCGGTTCCCCCGATATCCGAAACTGCCAGTATGTTGCTGTACCAGCAGTTTTGGATTAACCTGATAATCTGGGGTACCAGTACCAGTTCCCCGTGCCAGATTTTTTTACATTGCAGCCATTGAAATGAATGGCCACAATGTAAAAAAAAAACAACCCAAAAACCCACTTTCCCTCCCCCATCCAGGCTGCATGGGTGGAAGGGGGGACACCCCCCACTCACCCTGCCCAGCCTGGATTTTTTAAAATTTAATTTTAACCTGAACCTGGCTTCAGCGCTTCACTAGGCCTTCCGGGGAACTTCTGGGTTTCCCCAGAAGGCCTAGTGAAGCACTAAAGGGAAGCCAGTTGCTAGCGCTGAAGCTGGACCCATGCCATGCTATCACCGCCGCCGCCTGGAGGGCAAGTAAGGCGATCCCTAGGTGGGGGGTAGGGAAATCCCTGAGGTGGAGGGTGTTAAACCACCCCCCAACCCAGGGATCGCCTAGTACCTGCTGGTGCGGGCTCTGGGTTGCCGCTGCCGGTGCGGCGGTGGCCCGGAGCTCGCACTAGCAGCAGAACTTTGGGTTAAAATAAAATTTAGAAAAATCCAGGCTGGGCAGGGTAGATGCGGGATGTTCCTCCTTCCACCCGGGAGGGAGAGGTGGGAGGTATCGGCAGGTTCATTGATTTCAATGGGGACAGTTCCTCATTGAAATCAATGAGGAAAAAGCGGTACTGGTATACCGGTTTTAATCCGGTAAACCAATTTTTTATAAACTGGTAATTGGTAAAACCGGTAACTGTTTTTTTGCCCTAAGTCCCACACCTAATTAGGAAACCCTTTCCCCCTGTTCCCCACTGAATCCATCTCTTCCCCCTTCCTCTTCTCATGCTCCAAAACCAAACCCTTTCCCTCCTACTTCTCCTCAGTCCTGTCCTTCTCTTCCCTCTCATTCTCTTCTGATTTGGCTTGTTGCAGGACAGGGAGCTAACTCAGTCCTCCCAAGTTCTCCAAGCCAGAAGGAAGGCTTGTCCCAAAGCCTACACATTCAGAAGACTACAGGTGGCCAAGCATGCCATGAAAATTGAGAATTCGAGGGTTCAGGATAAAGGTAGGCAATGACAATGTGATCTATTTTTTTAACCTACTATGGTTAATTTGGACCTGGTGGGAAAGAGAGAGGAGAGTGGACGGAACCCCAGTAAGAGGGATTCTCTATTCCCCGGTGGCAGTGTTTCACACAGCAGCGTTCCCAGCATTAAGTAATGTAATGTCCATCCAACGTTAACCCTTGGAACTCCTTGCTGCTGGGTTATGCCCTGGCTCCGCCTACCGTTGCCCTGGCTCCGCCCCTAGGCTAGGCTCCACTGCCCCGCTGGTGGCTTCACCGCTGGTAGTAGGTTTAACCCACCCACTGCCCATCCAGTCTCCAAAACCACCAGCTGCCCTTGAATGCCAGACATAAAAAACCCACCAAAAAACAAAAGTATAAAAACAGGGGTGTTAAGGATGTGTAGCAGACAGACATAGGTGGGGTATAAAAGGGAAACAGCTACAGTGAAGTGAAATCACATAAGACTTTTTTTAAAAAAAATAATTAATTTTTTTATTTCCCCCCCCCCATAATAAACTCTTTTATTGATATTCAGTGGCATTGTACATAGTATTTTCGTCAACTTTACAACAACAGTTTGTTCTATTACCCATACAAGGCGGTACCCGAGCTTGCCAGTTCAAATGTATTGGTCAAACAACAGCGTCCAGTCACTCTTTGGTAGTTCATTTCCTTCAGTGGCTCCTAATATATTAAGCCACTTTGCCTCATAGTTATTTTTTTTCTTTTCTCTTGCTTTTTCATTTTTCTCCTCTTTTTCTAGCTTCTTGTCCTGCAGGTTTACCATCATCTTGTCCATTGTAAATAAGTACCATATTCAACAGATCCATTCTTGAAAAGGTAAGGGGCCCTCTGTCTTCCAATGTCTTGCTATTATATTTACTCCAGCCAAGCACAGAGTTCTCAAT